>OZ010598.1:90522410-90719910 GCA_963932145.1 Acanthosepion lycidas | reverse complement strand
TGTCTTTGGTGGTTTTCAAGTGACATATATCCACAAATTTATGGGTGTTATGTTGATTTTTTTTTTTATTTATTAAGTAGTTTGCCATCCCCAGTGGCGATTCTATGGGGGGCGCACCCCCCTCTCAATTTTGGCTGACTCCTCGGTTGGCCGCCCCACACTTTTTAAAGTTTTATTGAGGCAAAAAATCAGAGCTGACAAATTACACTGTTCTGTTAGTATTGACGTTAGTATTAACCGTTTGATTTTGTTTTGTGGTCCAACAGCTTGAAAGTGGAAAAGACGGCAAGAATAGATTAGAACTCCATTACTATTAATGAAAAGTTATTCCATTTAATTTAGTGAATTAACACTTATACTAAAACTCATTCCTAAGTTGTTTATACGATAGTGGTGTAGTATGAAAATAAAGACGTTGCTTGAATTTGTCCCACCACCCTTCCACAGAAAAATCTTAGCCCCCAAAGTGCCCAACACCCCTGCTCCCCACCCAACCCCCCTTTCAGAGTTCCAGAATCACCACTGGTCATCCCATGTCAGTTTGTTGTGTCCCATCAATTTTTTTTGTGAAATATATTTAGTATTTTTGTTCCTAATTTGAATGAAATTTTATTGATGTTCATGGAACAAGTGAAGTATGAATGACCAAAAGTGACAAAATATCTTAAATAACCCACAATGATAAAACTATATTCCCAACAAGACAAGACTTTAGTTACAAATATAGAAGTAATGCTCCACAACTTCTACATTTAACTTGTGGATAAATAGTAATCAAAATAAAAACCTTTCCAGTCATGTCTCGAAATATGTGTGCTTCTACACAGTGCCAGGATCCAAATCAAATATGACATAAGAAGATTTGAGTGATGCTTGCCTTCCTTCATATCTTGTGTATAAGAGTGTATTAGTCAGAGAAAGAGTATGACTGCTTTTAATCTCTTAATCACTAATCCTGATATATAACGGTCAACATGGAAAGCCACTCAACATATTCTGACTGGTTTCCTCATCACACTTAACAAGAGACAAAGAAACATTACAGCTGTATTCTTGAGAGATCAAACAAAACTTACGTCAAATATATAAAACAGATATATCAACAGAGAGTGCCCATCCAAGCAAAAGACAATTGTAGACTAACCAAACACTCAATTTTAGAAGTACAAGGAAAGGAAACTTCCATAAATGGCAGAACCAAAGTCAACTGCTTCTTTATTTTTGTTCTGTGGGATTAAAAAAAAAAACGCAGCTGGATATTTTGAAGGAACTGGAATAATCGTCATTTAGTGCCCATTTGTTTTTTTGCTGGAATGACATTTGATGATGATGTTCTAAAACTCATAGAATTGACAGATGAGGTTGCAGAAGAAGAAAACAGAAAACCTTATTTATGAGTTGATGGATTTGCAATCAACAAATGCAATGCGCTAAGAAATACCTTTCAAATAATTGGTCTTCACTTTCTCTCACTTTTCCGGGGAAAATAAAATGAAATCAACACAGAATTCATTTATCTAGAATTCAGTTGTCTTTTATATGTACCTTGGTTTCATTTAAAATAAAAAGACTTGCAGTTTTAATTCATTTTGGAAAAGAAAAGAAAAAAGAAATGTTATCTTTCTTTTCATAATTCTATTTAGATTAGAATCTTGGATAGAAATGAAATAAGTATTAGGTTGGTGCAAAAATAATGACGTAATAATGTCGTTATTTGACGTTAAAAAATACGTCAAAAAACAACATTATTACGTCATTATTTTTGCACCAACCTAATATATTGTTATGAAAAAAATATATTTTGTTATTTATTGATGCCATTTCATCATTTAAATCATCCCAAAAATAAAAAAAATTAATCTTTTTAATAAAAAACATGTATGTACGTATATATATATATATATATATATATATGTATATGTATTGGGTGTTAGTACTGTCAAAAAGGGAGTATAATTATTTTATTTGATATTTGTGTTTATTTATGCACTATTTCATAATTTGTCTTGCTTTCTACTGATTTTGTTTATCTCGGATTTTATATATTTAAAAAGCAAAAAAAATTTTTGAGCTTCTAAAACACATAATACATATATTGTATATATTTATATATTATCTATGTTCCAAATATTGTCACAGGCAGTAGTGATAGTGGGGACAAGCTCTCACTGTCTATAAAATATTTCTGTTGCAACTGAGTTCAGCTCCAAGCTGGAAAATGGGAAAAGGTTGAAAATTGGCTCCTCATAATCAGCTGCTTCGGGCAGATGGAGCCTGACTGCTAGGGGAAGGAAAACCTTGATTTTAAACCTCTACTGCTTTGTGGTCATATTCGAACACAGAAAAGCCTGTGGAAGGAAATCTAGACAGAAAACCCATAGTGGAGGGTGGATGTTGATACTGTCTTTAGCCAGGCCATCCCCAAATGTAATCTCCTGCATTTTATTTGTATCTTGACAATATGACTGAGAGATGGGGGACATGTAGTCTGGGCATTTCCCAGGCCTGTGACCTGGAGAGCTCACTCTAGTATCATCACCAAAGGACTGAATTTTGACCAAACCGGGTGCTATCTTTATCTTGCAAGATAAATGGATACCTACTATATATATATATATATATATATATATATATATATATATATATATATATGCGTAAATATACATATTATTTCTCACCAATGGAGTTTCATGCACAACACAAATGTGCAGGAAACTCCCAGCCATGTTATTGGTGAGAGATAATATGTATAATTTATTAATATATACTTAATAGCTCCAGTACTATATGTGCAATATATATATATATATATATATATATATATATATATATATATATATATATAATCAAAACAGTGAGATATTTCTTTGAGAACTAGAAGATCTACAAGTATTTATTAATGACAGATATATAATAGGCATGGTGAAGTAATGAATATCGACTGGATTGAGGAATCAGAGAGCCGAGTGCGAATTCCAGTTGAGCCCATTATATTTCCTTATGTGCTAATACCCTTGGAAAAGGTATGAATCCTCTTCTTCTCCGCCCTGCTCTGGGTAAATAGCAGGACAGACTTGGTTCTATAGCCTTGGATGGCAACTGGTCTACTACAGAAAGAAGTGGCAACCTACTGTGGGAAATAATCTGCCTTGTCAGTCATGTATCAAAAGATGCATGATTGCCTAAGCATATATCAAGAATGGCACATAACTGACTGATATAATATTAACAGCATATGATACATTGATGACAATGAATTGTTGGCAGTCTCTGAAAGAAAACTGAAAAAAATTGTAAACAATGTAGTAAAGGGAAGCAAGAAAAAAATACTATTAACTGTGGAAGACACAATGTATAGTTGTTAACAAAAGAGACAGCACAAAGTATATTGGAAACATCAAAATCAATCCAGCCAGAAATTTAACTATATAGTGTAATAACAGTTGACAGAAAAATATATCACAAGATGCCAATGACTTATAGGAAGGGCAAAATGTACCTTCCAGAAACTGAACAAAAACTGAGAGATGAGAAAATTTCTTAAGAAACAAAGAAATTGTGCTGAATTATAATATCTAGCAGTGAATACTAGACAATCTCCTCAAAAGTGGAGAGACTGGAAGCAACAAAGCAACAAAGACAATTCCACCAACGAGAATGCTAAGAATATCATAGACAGAACATGTGAGCAATGAGGAAGTTTTAAGGAAAATACCAACTACAAGGAAACTGATACTAATCAAGGGGAAACAGCAAATAACCTACTTAACAGAGATGTGGCTCTACTGATGAGAATGTTAAGGAAAAGCATAGACAGAACGTGTGAGCAATGCGGAAGTTTCAAGGAAAATAGGAACTACAAGGAAAATGATACTTACAATCAGAGATAGATAAAATTTCTGGGACACATAATAAGGAAAGAGGGCCTGGAGAATCTAACACTCACAGGACATACTGAAGGCAAGAAGGACAGAGAGAAACAGCAATGCAGGTATCCTCCAAGGCTCTATTCTTGGACCTACTTTCTTCCTTATTTTCATGAACAAATTTTCAAATATCATCAGTTCTCAACTCAGTATCTATGCTGATGGCACAACTATTTACTTAATGTTATGCCTTAATAGTGAGTCTGATCAATTCAATAAAATCAAATTGGCAGCTTATCTTGTAAATGACCTTCAATCTGTTGTTAACTCGGGCAAGAATTGACTTGTTAATTTTGGCATCTCCAAAAAGAAACTGCTCTTAATCAACTTAATCTCACATTTTCCACTGTCAAAAATGGAATAATTATTTTAAATCAATTGCTAAGTCTGCTGCTAGGAAAGCTATGTTGTACTAAACAGTTTTTCTTGCCAGAATCTATCTTGCACATTTATAAGTCTGTCATTCATCTATGCATTGAATATTGCTGCCACATATGGTCTGATGCTCATGCTATATATACTTAGATTCTTGAATCTAAATATATTCTTCTTGAAAAAATCACCAAAAGAATCTACATTATTGGTTTTAATTAAATGATGCTTTAAACTCCCACAAATTGCATCTTCTACCATGAAAAGACATAATTAATAGTTAAAAAATAAAAATAATAAATGTAATTCAAATGTTGGTGTGTGTGTGTGTATATATATATATACATATATATATATATAGGGAAGAGGTTATAGTAGTTCCAGCAAGAGAAACCACAAACATTTTTAGTTGTAATATGGATTTTTAAAAAAAATATATTATGCTTTATTTTCCATAATTTTGCTACTTGTGTTTCCAGTCTCTCAACCTTCATCAGGGAAACACTCTGATAAAGAAACAAAAGAATGGGCATAACTATTAAGTTTAGCCTTAACTCAGCAGAGCATGGCACAAGTCTATGAACCTGTGCAAATAAAGTCTCTTAGTGACCTTAAGGCTAGATTAGATCCACTGGGTCTATTTGTCCCCGTTTGTATGGGCTACCAAAAATCCATAAGGTATCCCATTATGACACATTTTGTCCATGATTGGGTCCTCCCAGGATAAAGTCACTAGTTGGCTCTCGACAGTACTACAATCAGTTTTGTCGCACTTTAGTACTTATTGTATTAAAGATTCCTTCTCCTTTGCTGAAATTATATGTAGTTCCTCTTCCAATAGTGGGTTCATGTGTTCTTTTGACATATGCTCTTTGTTCACCTGTGTTTCCTTGTTTGAGACAATTGAGATGTGTTGTGATATACTGTATCGTATCACATTGTCTCCTCTGGATTTTCCTGAGAGTGTATTAAACTCTGTCCATCCTTCGCTTAAGTTTACTGTAGAAAAGGAGTCCAATTATTGTCTTTCCTTTTTGGATGTTCTTGTCCATAAGACTAGTGGCAGATTTTTGATTTCTGTATTTAGGAAGGCTACTTTTTTATGGACTTTATATATGTTGGGACTCTTTTTGTCCCTGACAATGCAAGATAAACTTGATTAAGACCCTAACCCATAGGGCACTTATGATTTGTTCTGAAGGCTTTCTCTGCAGTGAAACTGATTTTATTAAGGTGACACTTTCTAAAATTGGATATCCTTTGAATGTTTTGGATTCTGTTATCTGTGATGTCATCAATGATTTTCATAGGGTCAAGCTGCATCTTTTTAAAAAATGTCTGGTTTATTTGTGTTGTCCCTTTATTGATTCAAAGGGTGAGTTTTTAGCTAGGCAAATTTTGCATGCTATCAACAATTGTTATTTTTTGGCTAATTTTCGAGTAATATTTAGTACTCAACCTCTTCTTTCTTAGATTCGTAAGGATGTCCTTCCCCCTCATCATGTTAATTCCGTGATTTACAAATATGAATGTAATTGTGGACTCAACTACATAGGGAGGACATCTCAACGCTTGGATTTGAGAATAAAGCAGCACTTAGCTCCCAGGATTTTGAATCCGGCTGCCAGTAAAAGTCAACTAGTTAATACATCCAGGTCATCTATTGCACAGCATATTATAAAAAGCAGGAATTGTGTTTCTGAATTTAGTGTGGACCGTTTTTCTATTTTATCAAGGTTCCACTCTTCATATCACCTCAAGGTTCTGGAGTCCCTCTATATCAAATCCTGCAAGCCTTCCCTCTGTAAACAGAGGGATTGTTTGCTGGGTCTGAATGTTATTGGGCTCTAGTTTTCTTTGAAATTTTTTTTTTATTTTTTTTTTTTTTACTCCCCTCATTAGTCATTTTTAATTTAATTTACATGTTTATTATTTTAATTCCCAGGAATTAAACTTGATAAAACTGGGATGAAACCGGTTGTTTTTAAGCTATTAAAATTTACATTAAAATGCCCTGTAAATTTAAATTACACTTATTCTTTGCTAATATCAAGGAAAATTTAACTCCAGTTGAGCACTCTTGAGAGAAAGCACAAATTTGTAAACAAAGACTATTACTGCTAATACTGAAAAGCACTTCTATGAATTGAGCCCTCTCAATCATGGGCATGTTTATTCAAAGAATAAGTACATAAAAATCAGCCTCTCTCTCTACCGGGTGCTGATAGCTCAGGGGTAAAACCTCCAACTGATGCCAAATCAGTCAGGTTTTGATCCTGGCTTGAGACAATTGGATGTCTAGCCACACTGATGAGCTGCGATACAGCAAACCAGTCTGTTTGTGGATGACAATAGATAGATAGATAGATTTTCATAGATTTTCATATGCATGAGACTCTCTTCTAAGATGACATTGCATTTTTTTTTTCAATGGCTTCACTGATGTAACTTCTTGGTAAGTTCAGAGTTCAACTCATGCGTGACATAATTCATGTCAATGACAAAAAACGAATCTTTATTCAGAGTTATGTTCTTATTTTTCAACAAGATCTTTTGCAACAAATGGATCCTAAACTTGTTCACAGAGGATTGGACCATTTTGATGGAATGCCAGTAGGATTGGTCAACAACAAGTCCTTAGAGTTCAGGCTGAAATGATATATTGGAAATGACAGGTGCCTGTAATTGCCATGAACAGATACTTTTCTTTGAAAGACTTTTTCTTTGCTCCTATTCAGATATAGAAATTCACTTGGCATACATACAGCCCCAACTCTCATGACATGTGGCTTTCATAAACCTTCACTTTTGTGAAGAATTAGCCAAACCAAAGTTGCTGTGTTATAATAAATCAAGAAGGACGATTCTGAAGGTTTGTGCCTCCAGCAATTTACTTTCCATATTTTGTATTTCCCTAATAAATTTATTTCTCATGTAACAAATTAATTCTTTCTGTAAATAGAAATGATTAGTTTTTATCATGTCAGAAAATTTCACTCTTCATACACATTTGATTAAATCAATTTCCATCGATTTTAATTAGTATGTTTAAGACAAATTTTTTGTTGTTATATGCCTACAGTCAAATCATGTTGAAAATACTGGTTCTTGTTTGATCACCAGAGTTAAGTAGTGTCAAGCACAGTTAGTACTTAGAAACACCAATTACTGTAAGTGACCTCCTACAATCCAAAGTATGTTTCAATTTTAAATAACCAATAAAGGGTCGATAAACCATAAAAAACAAACAAATCAATTAATCTGTTGTTATGCCTGCTCCTTATTTTTAATTTTCTACAACTTCAGCAGAAACTGAAAGTTTCAACAACCAGATCAGTCATTCTATCTTTAATATGTTCTTCCCTAAGTAAATGTTATTGCTGTTAATTTCCTTGACAGTTTTGGGAACATTTTACATTTTACATTTTAAAGAGTTTTATATTAAAAAAAAATGTAAGTTTTAAGCCATTTGAAAGATATACTAGAACAACATGAAACAAAGGATTTTGTTTCATGTTTAAACTTTCTATTATATGCTACAGAAACAAAATTCCTGAAAATGCAGAAAGGTGTTTTCAAAATGAAAGTATAATTAATTTGATTTATTTTCTTACTAAAATTCACCGAATACAAGGCCCAACTGTCATTTAAAGTAGAGGGTTATTGAATGAAGTGTATTATATGAACATAAGAGAATGAAATAGGAAGTGGTGATTACAAAGATATGGCAGGTAGATAATGGTTGACCCTACACTTGAAGAGGTTAAGATTGTACTGTTTGGGGAAGCATCCATATAGGAAGCTGTCCCACAAATTAACAGTTCTTGGGAAAAAGCTTTTAGAATGTAATGCTCTTCTTACCAAAGGAATATGTAACAAATTATGTTAATTCAAGCCTATGGATGCAGCAGAACATATCTTGGCTGCAAAGTTCTGAACTAGTGGCATAAAAATATAGAGCTTGTCTGAACATTTGCTATGGAAGTAGCATAGAGTAGTGATACACTTGAGATGTTTTTGTTGTGGGAATGGATGGAAAATAAGTCATCATCTACATGGCCACATTCTAACTATTTTTTTTTAATTCTTCAACAAATTCAGACATTACCTGGTGATGATTAGGACATGAAAATCACATAATAATCCCATTAAAACAGTGCATAATCAAAATTAAAATAAATTACTCAAAATAGTTGAATTATGCCTATCTCTCTTCACATTTGCAAAGACTTGATGACAAGGGCCTTTGTCAAATAAATTATCTTATTTTTCTTGAAAATGCTTCTTATTTATATTTGCCACATATTTTAAGTTGCTTCTTAATAAAACTGAGTCTTTTACCACAGAAAATAAAAAAAAAACATTGTCAAGTGAGAAAAAGCATTAGATTTTTAAAATTATGATATTGCTTTGCTGTATACTATTTATGTTATTCAGACTATTGTCCTCATCTTTGTTGCCATATTTATCACAACATTTCAGCCTTTGTATGCCCGGCCTTCTTCAAGTGGTTGGAATGTCAAACTGAACCCTTTATTTTGCTTGCTGGGGTAGACTGTTCTATTAGGTTGGTGCAAAAATAATGACGTAATAATGTTTTTTGACGTTAAAAGATACGTCAAAAAACGACATTATTACGTCATTATTTTTGCATCAACCTAATAGTTCCACATGCCATGTTTAATAGATTTCAATTATCAGTTATCTCTTGTTGATTCACTTCTCCAAGTTCTCCACTGCCTTAAGGACACATGGCACAGTGGATGAAGGCATTGGTTAAATCTAGTGACAGTGTGAGTTCAATACCTGGTTAAGGCAGTGGAGAACTTGGAGAGGGGAATTAACAGGCGATAATTGATAACTGACATCCATTAGACATGGCACATGGAACTAGAACAGTCTACCCCAGCGAGCGAAATAAAGGGTTCAGTTCAACATTCCAACCACCTGAAGGCCGGAATGTACAATGGCCGAAATGTTGTGATAAATATGGCAACAAAGATGAGGACAATAGTCTGAATAATGTAAATAGTGTACATAATACCTCATCTCAGAAATATAGACAGATGCTTTGATGTAAATAAAAAAAAAATGATATTCTGAATGCTTGGAATTTTTTCATAGCTTAAAATTGTAAATACTTATTTTTCCTTTATCATGAGATGAATCTGTTAATGCATTGTGAAATAATAACTAGTTTTATAGCATCATTAACTAAAGTGTCAACATATATATATATATATATATATATATATATATATATATATATATATATTATATATATATATATATATATATAATCAATGTCACCCTGAACAAGGCAGTACAGCCACTAACACACAAGGGGTTACAGGGTGTGGAGGTATTAGGACCAGAAACATTAGTAATGAATAGAAAGGATAAAGAGCATTTAGGAGGACAGTAGATAACAATTGGCATTGCATTAAAATTCTTCCAGATAAAAAAATGGTAGGAAAGTGACTAAAACCAAGCCACCAGCTCAGGGCCAATAATATTGCTTATTCTTCTTTGGATCTTATCAAGGAGCTCCAGGTAAATTGCAGATCCACCAGACCATATATAGTAGCAATATTCTAAGCATGGGCAAATGGTAGACTTATAGATATGTAAGTGTTGTAGAGTAATTTTCACAGTGGAGGCTTGTATTTTCACTAAGTCAGTCCTAAAAGGGTTCGACATACAAAACGTTAGGAACTTGAAATAATAGTGAATGACGCAGCAATCTAATTGTGGTGGTTGATGCTTTAATATCCGACATTGACTGACTCACCAACTCACTGAGCTCACTAGCAACTGCTACTACTACTACTTATTATATGTGGGAGAGTCTATTAACAATAGAATAGGTATGTTCCAGTATAACAGTAAGATAGATTCAGGAGAGAAAAATTGCCTCACTTGACACAGTGAACCAACTTTCTTAACAGTTGACATAGCAATGGATTCAATGTAGTCTTTCCGTTTCATGTCAGCTGAGAACATAAGCCTGAGAAGATACAATGAGTCACTTTCCTGGAGGCCAGCATCAGCCGTGCTGATGAAAAGCAGAGAGGGGTCTCTCAGATTATTAATAGAGAGAAGTTTAGTTTTGGATGCATTCAAATTGACAAGCCATTCCTTGATCCAATTAACAACAGATTTTGCCCCAGTTAACGATGATATCGAAATTGTTTTGTACATTAGATGATCAGCCTTACTATTGAGGCAGGAGTAAATGGTAGCGCCATCAGTGTAGATGCCAAGTTGAGAGCTTATGTCATCGGGAAGGTCGTTAATGAAGATTAAAAACAGAGTAGGACCAAGGAGGGAGCCCTGGGGGACACCCGTATTAGTACAAAAGGATGTAAATGAGTGGCCATTCAGGACAACTTTCATTTCACAATTTGAGAGGAATGACTGGATCAACTCAAAAATGTGTCCAGATATACCATAACTTTTCAGCTTGTAGAGAAAACCTGAATGAACCTTGTCAAAGGCTTTCAAGATTCCAAAGCTACAGCCCAGACTTCACTGTTTTTATCTAGAGTACAATAGACTCTTTCCGCAATTATCATTAGTACGTCAGCAGTTGACCTGAAGAAGTGAAAACTGTAATATGTCAATTGTTTTTTCTTTGTCAGTCACAATGTATTCTTCTGATGATGTGTTGATCAAAATGGGTCTCTAAAGAAAGAATGCCTTCCTGTATTTTTAAATCTGTATACACACACACACACACACACACACACACAAACATATATATATATATATATATATATATATGGAGGCATGTTGGAGTAGTGGATAGCACCTTGGATTGAGGAATCAGAGAGCCGAGTTTAAATTCCAGATGAATCCATTAGATTCACATGTGCTAATACCCTTGGGAAAGGTGTGGATCCTCTTCTTCTCCCGCCTAGCTATGGGTAAATAGCAGGACAGATTGGGTTCTATAGCCTTGGATGCCAACTTGTCTAGGAGAAGGACAACTCTGAATACAAAACCTGCAGAGGGTTGTTTGGGGATCTTGTGGCATGTAGTGCACCAGGTCCCTGTATTTGGTCCTTCAAAAAGTGTGGATGGTTCTGCACAAAACCTTCACCACTACAATCAAATCTCATGTGTTGGTGTCGGGCTGTCAGTTACTAGGAACTGATCTGCTTGACATACATTGAATACAACAGGAGACGTCCACCATATATATATATATATATATATATATATATATATATATATATATACATATACACACACACACACACATAGAAAAGTGTTGTCTTCCCTATCTTATAGAAATAAATTCAGCTAGGTGATGTATGGGTAACTGAATAGGTAGATACAGAGATAGTGTTGCTGTGGCAAACATGGGATCCAGATAGAATTTAACAGTTTTACCATAGAATGATTGTTGAGAGTTAGAAAGATGGTTCACTTTATCACTGAAATGGCAAATCATCTATATGTTATTAACACTGGGAAATACCAGAAATTTGAATCAAATTTAATGTCAATAAGGAATTTTTATTCTAAGAGGAGTTGCTCTGTGGTAACCCCAATATGTAATGGGCTCACCTTAAAAGATACCAAAGAAGGCATTGCACTTTATGTCACACCGGAGTATTACAAGAGTCACATGCATCAGAGGGTTGACCTGGAAGGGGCTTCATCACCACCAGTTGCAGAATCTGGCCTCAGAGGATGTCAGTGACTGCCTCCTGACATGTAAACAGGCGACCAACCCTGCTGAGCTTAGAATATATACACAAGAAACAACCAGATGCCAGGAAGTTATATAAGCATCCCACCCAAAAGCTAAAAGTCAAAATCACATCCTTGCAAGAAGATCCATATTCAAAGAAAGTCCCCACAGTCATACACCATCATCCTGACTCTAACTGACAAAGCCAAAATGAGAATAAACAATAATTTTATATATCAAAGATTTAGTCTTAGATTCTTTTTAGTTTTTACAGCGATAACATTATATTCATTCTTCTTGGTCAACAGTAGCAATAGTATTATATTTGAAATCTGAACAGACATCAGGGACATGCAAAACTGGGGCATGCCCATAGGTAATGAAAGAACTAGACTACTTACTAGCAGCAGGCAGAATAGTAACCTCTCAACAAAGGGGAATTTTACATTAAATTACATCCCATTTCAACACAGGTGCCACTCAATCAATTAATCATGTTCTTAAATAGCTTTGTCAAATCAAAATTTTAATATGGATGTCATGCAAACTCATTCAGAAATAATCTAAAATGTCAGCTGTATGCAACTACTTTTTCAGATCTATGGTTAAAATAGCATTATGTAAATAAAGCCTGTAAGTATTAGTGAGGACAATCCTACTTAGAATGTCATGGACTGCTGCTACAGAATCACAAAGAAAGAACTACATAAAATAGCAGAAAGCACAACATTTGAGGACTTTCAACAAGAGAAACAACTGAAATGTATAGCAAATGTAACTCAAAAAGAAAATAATGGCACAAACAGGATGCTGATATTCCACACGACTTGAAACAAAAAGTTATAAAGGAAGCTTCCTTCAATACTGGAAAGAGCAATAACAGTTACTGGACTTGTGAAACCTATTTTCCTGAAAAATTGTTTTAAGAGAGAGATTTTGTAAATTTCAATTGAAATTTATCACTGGTTTTTTATCAATAAATGTCAAATGTTTCCTCATAATGAAAACGGTAATATTACCAATTAACATTATCACATGGTAATGGATTCACAGACGTGTGTATGTAGGGAAATCTACCAAGAAATATTGTTTCTTGTTTATATTCATGTTTCTTTTTTTAATTACTTTTTCAGAATTCCTCTTTTCTTTTCTCCCATTCACATCCCCCCATTCTCTATGCCTTTAATTCTTTTTACTTCTTTTTCCTTTCAAATCTCTATTATTCCCTACTCCTTCAATTCTCTTTCTCTTCCATCCTGATGCCATCAGTTCTCAACGCTGATGATACAATTATTTACTGTTGTCTAAATAGTAAGGTCACTCTGACAGCTGATCTAAAAAAATGATCTACAATCTATTGTTAATTGGAACAAGAAATGGCTTGTTAATTTTAATGCCTCCAAAACAAAACTGCTCTCTTTTAGTCATCTGAGAGAATCCTTTTTGCCTTCCATCAGCATAGCTGATGCTAACTCATGATGAGAGTGACTCATTGTGCCTTCTCAGGCTAATCTTTTCAAATGACATGCAATGGAAAGATTATATTGAATCAATTACTAGGTCTGTTGCTAGGAAAGTTAGTTCACTGCATTCACAATTTTTCTTACCATAATCTATCTTGCACATTGATAAGTTTACCATTCATCCATGAATATTGATGCCACATCTGGTTTGGTGCTTCTGCTATATATTTAGATATTCTTGATAAAATACAAAGAAGAATCTGCAGTGTTATTGATCCTGACCTGACATCTCAGCTTCAATCACTTTCTCATCACTGTAACATAGTTTCCCTGTGTCTTTTCTGTATATATACTTTCATGGTAATTGTTCTGATGAACTTTCTCTATGATACCTAGACTTTATGATTTTAAATGCAGTGCTAGAGTGACAGCAATTTATCATCATTTTACCATTGAAATTGCTACATGTAGCCATAAGTTCTATGCTAACAATTTTTTCTATCACACTTCTTGTCTGTGGAACTCTTTTCCGGCTTCTTGCTTTCCAATCAACTTTGATCTTCAAAAATTTAGATGCAATGTCAATCATTATCTTTTTTCTATTTAATTCCTGTTCTCTTATTGTTCTTCTCTTATTGTTATTTTTTCTCATATTCTCTCACACTCAGTAATTCTTGCATCTTAGTGGCTTTATTGCCTTGCTTGGGATGAAATGATTAAAAAAAATAGAATTCTGCATTCTCCTTCCCCATCTCTCTTTCCATATACCCTCTCTCTCTCTCTCTCTATTCTCTTTTAAAACAAATGACACCTTTTTTTTTGTCATTTACTATTATCTTATTCCTTCCCACTTGACTCTTCCATTACTATTTTTTCTTCCTCTTCTCTTTAATTTTATCCCCTTTTTTAAAAATGGCTCTTTCCTCCACTAACTCCACACCTACTTTAACGATGATTTATTTCTTGTCTGTTTTTATAGTTTGCTTTCCTTCATTTTTGCTGCTCTTCTAATTTTTATTTTATTTTTTTCCTCAATTTTAGATTCTTCCTGTTTTTCTCTATTTCTCTTTTTTTACTACTTTTTTCTCTTTCACTCCTTACCTTACATCTTTCTAATCTCCTCACCTGCCTCACTCATCAACAGCACTTTACTCCAATCCCTCACCTCACCTCCTGTTACCTCCTCTCACTCTTATCTCTTTTTCCTTTCTTTCATTCTTTCACATTCAGTTTGAAAATTTCCTCCTTTGAGTCATCCCTCTACTTAAGAAAATCCTTCTTTTTCATATCATTCTTGCATATATTTTGGAGCATGGTTTATTGGGGTTACTGGCACCTTGTGACATTGGATTAGTTGCTAATTTCTAAAAATATTTTTAGATTCAAACCAAACAATTTATTTTCCTATTTTCCTTTTTATGTTTTTATGTCCTTGTCTTTCTATGAACACCAATTTTTTCTTTTCCCCTTTTCAAAATGAAGAAAGCAAATCAAACCATATGAAAATTGTACTTTTCCTGTTTGAGTAATTTTAACAAAAAAAAAAAAAAAAAAAAAGAAATAATTCAATAATTTCAATCAGGAATACTGACAAGTTATTTTTAAAAATAAAAAAAAATTCATTTTTTTTTGTCTAAAATTTGATCAAATTGTATTGCAATTTACTTGTATAATAATTTTATGAAAAATTAATTTCATTAAATAAATTTGAAAATTTTCTAATTTATATTTGATTATACAAAATTATCAAATCACTTATGAACTGACATGAAATTGTGTTGTATAAGTAAATATATAAAACCTTTGAAAGAGCTGAAGTACTTAACCCTGCCATATTATGAATCCATATTAGACATCCTACAACACCTGTTTGAACTCTTCTTGAATGTCTGGGTGCTTAAAGGTGAGATATTAGGAAAAATGTTTGGCTTCAAAAGACATGTCCCTAAATATTTACTCTATAAATATACTCCTTGTAGCAAAAAACCATAGATATAAATTTCCATTCTAAGAACAGAAAATACAGATAATGTTGTGTTGGCATTTTACCAAATTCTATAAACATTAATTGTAAGAAGACAGAATATATGGCTATGTGAAAAAGAAACATCCCAAGGTGTGAGTTACACACTGGAGATGTAGGTGTAAAAATTTAACAAAATGGGCATTGTAGCAAGAAATGATGAAAAGTGTGAAATAGAAATTCAAAGACACATAGGAATGGTGAAAATTATTTCAGAAAGTGAGCAATGTAGTAAGGGATGGAAAAATAACATAAAAAATTATGAAAAGAGGGATTGTCATGTAATATTTACTTCCATCTATAACAGTGAATGCTGAACAATTTCATCACAAATTAAGAAAAATGCTTGAAGGAACCAAGATGTGGTATAACCAGCAAATATCAAAAATTCCATTGACAGATCATGTGGTTAATGAGGAAGTCTCAAGGAGAAAAGCAACTACAAAGAAACTGTTAACTATACTGACACTTGTGATCCTACCAAGAATTGAACTCACCATCCTTAGCTAACAAATTTTTGAAGATATCAGACTCCTACTCCTCAGCTTAATGGATGTGTTCTAAGCAGTGGCAGTAGCAAGCTTGTCTCCCTTTCTGAACAAGTAGATTTAACCTGTAGGCATTATTTGTGTTTACTGAAATTCTTTCAGGAGAGATTTTTATATTATTTGGTGAAGTGATGTCACTCAGTTTATTGAGCAAGATCCTGTTTTATCAGAAACTATTGCTAACAATCAAAAAGAGACAGCTGAAATATTTTGTACAGATAATGAGGAAAGAAAGCTTGGAAAATTTAACATTCACAGGACACTCTAAAAACAAGAGAATCAATGGAAAGCAGTGAGTAATCTACCTGACAAATTTGAGCAAGTAGCCACAAAAAGGTATCATAAGGGAGAAAGTAGTACTGAGAGTAACAAAAAGTGGGAAGCTATGGAGAACCATGGTCACCCATGTCCTGAAGTGACACTGCATTAAAAGAGAAATTCTTCTTGGTCTTTTGAACAGGTGTAGATGTTTATCTCTTGCTTCCTGTTTAAGATTGGGTTTCTGGTTCCTTCTAAAGTTTACTTCAATGCTATACTTCTAACATCTCTGTCTAAACTCTGAAATTTTATTTACTATTTATTTTATTTTTCTTCAATAGGAGTAGATATGTTCACTTTTTGCCCAGTTTTCTTTTGAAGAGGAGCAGAGGTTTATCTCTTGTTTCTTGTTTAGGAATGGTTTCCAGTTCATTCTAAATTCTTTTCGTTCTCTTTCACTCCCAATAGACTCTTAGTGGCATTTTCACTTTGTCTGGGGTGGATTTTTTATAACAAAAAAATAACCTACCTAACAAGTTTGGGTTAATGGACAGAGGAACATATTACCACAAAGAGGTATCATAATGGAGACAGTAGTACTGAGATAACCATGGAAGCTGTGGAGAACTATGATGAAGGCTCATGCCACATAAAGGAAGAAAGAGATATCACAGGTAGCATTTAATAAAGAAATACTTCTAAATTGATTTGAATGATATATATATATATATATATATATATATATATATATATATATATATATGAGAGAGAGAGAGACAGAGAGAGACAGTCTGGTGTTAGAGAAAAATAATGAAACAATAATCAAGGTTGTATTTTAACACCAGCTGCTTTTGAACCCAATATATCTGCCTTCTCTGTTGTGTCTGTTCCTTTTGCACTAATACCTTTGGAAAAGGCATGAATCCATTTCTTTCTCTCCCCAACTATGGGTTAAGTAACAAACTAGACTGGATATTTTAGCCTTAGGTGATAGCCAGTCTAAGAAAAGGACTGCTCTAAATTAAAAAAAAAACACATGGATAAGGCTACAAAAAATATTGTCTAAGTGTTAACATACAAGTTGTTTATGGCAGTGAGTGCTGGACAATATAATCCTGAAGCAAAGAGATGAAATGACAGACATGTAGTTCTACCAATGAATGTCGAGAATGCCATAGACAGATCATGCGATGATTGAGGAAGTTTTAAGGAGAGTAACCACTTCAAACAAACTGTCACTAATGATCAGAAAGGAATAGCTGAAATCTTTTGAATACATAGCAAGGAAATAATTCTTAGAGAATTTATCATTCACAGAATATACCAAAGGCAAGAGAAACTGATGAAAACAGTGAGTAATTAGACAGAGGAACAAGTGGCCGCAAAGAGTGATTATAATAGTGAAAGTAGTACTGAGAGTAACAAAAAGTAGGAAGCTGTGGAAGACCATAATCACCCATGTTCTGAAGTGACACAGCACATTATAAAAGAAATAGAACCTTTCTGACAAGTTTGAATAAGTGGACAGAGGAACAAGTAACTACAAAAAGGTATCATAATGGAGAAAGTATTGCTGAAATTAACAAAAAGTAGGAAGCTGTGGAGAACCATGATCCCCCATGTCCTGAAGTGACACAGCACATTGAAACAAATAGAACCTACCTTGTAAGTTTGAGAAGAGAGACAGTGCTAAGAATTATATTAGGCAGGAAGTTGTAGATAGCTATGATTTCCACACCCTGAAGTGATATGGCACATAGATGGAGAGAGAGAGAGATATTCAAGTAAATAATGTAACTAAAAAGTGAAACAGTCTAAAATCTATTCTGCTTATAAGTAGTTTAAAGTGTGTAGCTATTTGTTTTTTCCCAATCATGACATAAAGATATGGAAAATACTTGCATATAGAACAAACATTATTAAAAAGAACAAAAATGAAGGTAAAATATGTAAAAACCCCAAACCATTGAAGTAATTTTATATGTAAATATAAAAAAAACACCAAAAAGTGGGGAAGAGGTGGGAAAAAAAAGTTAAGAAAAATTATTAGTTAACCAGTCATTGATCCCCACTCTTCAGAACTTGATCAAGGATAGTAAAATAATTTTTATGCACAACCAGCTAAAACAGAACATTGTAACACCAACAAGATTTTCAAACAGGGGGAAAGAAAGAAAAAGAAAATTGGTGACTAATAAATGTTAAAAATATTCAAACACAACTAAACAAATATGTGAGAAATTTCTGAGAGTTAAATACAAGGGTTCAATGGGGTAAATTTTCACCATATTTTTAATTTCACACATGTGCGATATCTAATTTTGATTTTGTCAACTGCACAGTATAATAAGGTTAGTTGGGCACCATCTGTAAGCAAAAAGAGCACTAAGACCGAATTCACTCTGATGGAAATTTGGAAACAGCATGCTGTACTGCTTGGCATTTGTGCCAGAAGCTCCAATACAAACATTTCAGAGTGTTTTGGTGTCAATTTGAGGGCAGTGCAGAGGATTCAGAAAGAGTTGGATGAGTCTAATGTTGATTACAAAGGTACAGCATCTCAGAAAATTCACTCTGATCATTCTGATAAGAAAAGAACTCCCAAATTTATTGTTGAGGGTCTCATACAGAGGTCTACATCAAGTGTTTTGAGGAGGTAGTGCTGTCCTGTGTTAGGAGAGTGGGTGCTGGAAGACCCTATGTCTGGCAACAGGACTTTGCACCATGTCACACAAGCAGGAGAACCCAATCATGGCTGTCAGACAATTTCTGTGACTATGTCACCCCTTACATCCGGCCACCTAACTCTCCAGACTCCAAGCCCCTTGATTATTGTGTGGGGGGCACAGTTGAGTGAGAGACCAACAAAACTTCTTATAACACCAAAGATGAACTGAAGGCAAAGATTAGGGCAGCATTCACCAACTTAAACAAGGAGATCATTCAGAAGAGGTGCAGGAGATTCTGGTGACATCTGGAGGCCATGGCTGAAGCCATTTTATTGAATAAATTTACTCTTTAGTATTTTAACATATTTTTGTATAATTTTGGTAAATAGACCTGTCAAAATAAGATGCCAGTGTTATTTTCATTTTTGCATAATTTAGATGATAATTTATCCATTACACCCTGTAAATTCACCTGAAACTAATGAAGAACATTTTTTTTGACATGATCTCCTTCCTTGTTAATGCAGGACTTCTCCATAAATTAAACAGACCAAGCATTATTCAGTGAACATTTCAAATCAAAATTTATTGAAAACAATGTCTGCTTTGCTTATTCTTCTTTTCAAGATATAAAGATGATTTTATGATTTCAAAGACTGATTGCCATCATCCACTTGTTAACCAATTGGTTGATGCTTTAAACTGAAGTGACAAATGAGTAGGATGTCATTACTCATCCTTCCAATAAAAATACAGTATCAGGCTGTGGATTTATTGATCTATACTCATCTATAACAGATTATTGGTTAATAGAAATTTCTTTGGTTTGTGCTGTTTAGAGTACCAACATTATCATTTACAGTTACCTTTTAAAACATGTTTTGCTGTTTCATGCTTATATGAATTCATAATAAACAATAATGATGCTGAGATTATAACAAATATAAATTCCATATTTGGTAACAATCTTGTTAATAAATAAAACAATAATATTTTGGTTCAGATAGTTTATAAGCAAAGTTTCCAATTCAGAAAAGGAGAGGCCAGTTAAAATAATTGATTTTTTTTTTTTACAGCTTATCAGGTTGTTGCAGGTTATTTAAAGCCAGAAAATATTTTTAGATTGTAAGAAATTTTTGGAGATAATATTAATTTACTGATACAAGTCTACTAATTAACCCATTGCTAGGGGAAGAAGTGAATTCATACTTTTCTCAAAGGTATTTGCATGTAATTCAATATAACGAATGTGACTGGAATTGAAATGCAACTCTCCGATTTCCAATTCTGAGTGATTATATATTAGGTAATGAGAGAGGGCAGTTAAAATCATGAAAATTTAAAATTTATGGTACAAAAGGAACTAAAAACTTCAGAGAACAACAAGAATCATATTGACTTCAAATCATTTAAAAATGATTGTTATAAAAAATGTTTGATAATTGAGTTCCATTTGAAGGGAAAACAAAAAATACAGATTCAAAATTATTTTCCTTTTGTTATATTGATTCATTTTTTGAATTGTATTGTCAATTGTGATTGAAAAGAGATTTTGTCAAATACCTGAAGTTGTACACATTGAGTGGATATGAACATGATGTTCAAATATGAACCAAATTCATTTGTGCAATTTTATGATGATCATTCAGTGAAGCACAATTGGTTTGATACACCATCATTTTCTTCTAAAGTGGCCAAGATTTAAGTGGCATAGATTTATCAATCAGAATAAAAGTGTACATTCAGGATTCAGTGTCCAGTTGGGTACAGATAAAGAGTGTAATTTTACTGCAACACCCACCACACATTTTCAAACCGACATTGCTAAAATTGCATCAATTCATGGAAGAGATGATTTTATTTCATCCTGCATATTCACTCCACATCTTTTTGATGGATTAGCATTTGTTTTTGGTTTTTTATTTTCAAGCATCTAAAACTCTTTTGTACAGGTAAGAATTTCTCCAACTAGAAATGAAATGAAGAAGCATTTCATGGTTCCTAGAATAAAGAATTATTTAGGAAGAGAATGAATATGTTTGTGTTTAAATCCCTAAAACATAATTTTAATGCATAAATATGACTTTCTTGTGCATTGATACCTATATGGGTCATCAAGTATCATGAATTTTTTTTTATGATGCTGAATTAAATTAACAAATAACAATTATAAAGAACAGCAATAATTTCTATTATTTCATAATGTACAGCGACAGGACTGTCCTTTTATTGCTTTCTTTTATTTGTAAACTATCACTAAAGATTAACTCTGTAACTGTTGCAATTTGTTAAATGGCATATATTAGGTTGATGCAAAAATAATGACGTAATAATGTCGTTTTTTGACATATTTTTTAACGTCAAAAAACAACATTATTACGTCATTATTTTTACACCAACCTAATATTAAAAGGAACTGTTCATAAATCCTAAGCTTCCAGTTATGAAAAAAACTTTAAAATTTTAGAAAATGTTGGAAATTACAATTTATAACTTGATAGAGTAATCTCCCTTTATATTATGCCTTCAACCAGAGCACCTAAACAAACGGCAATGATTCACATTCTAATTACTTACATTATTAACATCATCCTCTTTATTGCTATTATCACAATGTTTCAGCCTTTGAGCACTCTTGCCTTCTTTAAGTGCCTGCCAATTCAGGTAACTCTCAATGAATTTCAAACTGAACCTTTTATTTAATCTACAGGAGGAGATTGTTCTTGTTCCACTATCCATGTTTAGAGATTTCTTCTTCTTTTTTCAGTACTACTGAGTTATTTCTCACCCTGTTTTCACAGATTCAAATTCTGTACTACCTAGCCCAGGTATTGAACCCATAGTTATTATGCCAACAAATTCACAAACCAACACTTTAATCTTCTAGGCTATTGTCCATGGGACAATCCAGAATCTAGAACTTGGAATCTTTGACTACTACTGCTGCATTAACATTTGACCTCCTTTAATGTCACCTCCTTTTTTTTACTGCTGCTGTTGAAATCTTGCTGTGGAAACAGATCAAGCAATAACTGATCAGTACTAAAAAGAATAAGACAAGATATCCCTAGATATTGGCAGCAGAATGAGAATAATCTACTCCTGTAGATTAAATAAAGTATTCCGTCCAAAATTCAATGAAATTTACCCTGATGGACAGGCACCCAATAAAGGCTTGAGACAATGAACAAAATGTTGTAATAATAACAACAAAGATGAGGACATTAATGTGAATGTAAATAATGATAACTCCTCATCCCAGAAATTCAGATAGAAACTAACATTCTAATCTTGCAAATCAGTACTTGTGAATTCATTTCTTATCGGGTTCTCAATGAACATAGCTCTGTGATAAAATTGATGAAATCCATTGAATAAAGTACCAAAACATTACGGACAGCAGTACATTATATGGCTTCACTCTCTTCATACCTGTTAGAAATTGACTCCCCTGGATGTTGCATACATGACATAATAGCTAAAGAGGTAGTGTAACTGTAGTACCATGGGGTGGGAATAGGATTTAACATTGTTAGATAATAGAATATTGGGGCCAAACAGATGGGGTATATTATTTCTCTGAGTTGGTAAGAGATCTATGT
Source organism: Acanthosepion lycidas (assembly GCA_963932145.1). Taxonomy (NCBI): domain Eukaryota; kingdom Metazoa; phylum Mollusca; class Cephalopoda; order Sepiida; family Sepiidae; genus Acanthosepion; species Acanthosepion lycidas. The sequence continues at coordinate 90,697,350 of OZ010598.1, read as the reverse complement.
TTTTCTCTGGTAGCATACAAAGAAAATGTAAATTCCAGACAGATATCAGGAGCATATTAAGCTGTAAGAGGATTTTCAGCAACTGACAAGAATGGCAAACATCACATGGAGTGATATATTTAATCAAATCACATCCCAATTCAACATTGGTACTGTTAAACCCATCAATAATGCATTCCATAGGCTTTATAGTCATCAACCAGCAAGGTTTCCATCATTAACACCATTGTATTAGAGTCCTGGTTATGATGATAAACTATATCTGGCAGCAAGGCCTCTGATCAGGAGATTGGAGGTTTAGAACCACCTTTCATTGCTGTTGTTCCCAGATTCACTCTAACCTGAGGTGGTAGCACCTATTAGGATCCCAGCTATGGTCAAATAGTGACCCCCACACCCCAAACAAAACACTATGAAAGTATAAAAATAAATTTTTATAGTAAAACTGCCAGCAGTAAAGTTTTATATGAAAAGTTACCAACAACACATATTTATAGTAAAACAAACAACAATACATTTGTAAAATAAACTGATCAGCAATACATTTTATAGAATTACCAACAATACATTGTATATATTGTTGAAATCATACAATTTCATTCAAAATATATTTAGTTGAAAGAATAAAATTGTGTTCAATATATTTAGATTTTGATATTAACTAACCCATAGAGATGTTGACACTAAACAAAATCAACTGACCAATCATGGTATCAGTTATTTTATCTTATCTGGATCAGTGAATAAAGTCTTGTTTCCAGCTCTTTCAGATGAGACTGCATGTTGATCTAGTCAGTCAGGGGGTTGATTAAGTCGGTCATGGCTCTCTAATTGTATGGAGTGTGTTCTATTGGAATTCCTAAGTAAAACACGTCATTTTTTGCAGAAAGTTTTAATATTGTTTATTATTTTCATGTGCCACATTCTTAATCTATTTGTTACTGAATAGAAAAAAAATTAACAAAAATTTTCATTTTCATGCGACTTTCTACTTGGCTTTCAACCACTGTCAAAACCTTACAAATTGGTGAATTTTTTTAGTTTCAGTAGTTTTTACTTCTATTGTTATTTAAAATCATAATGTCATTTGTCTGTTAGTCTGTGATATCAACTACATGTGACAATCCCAACAAAATACAGTAATATACAAAGATTGATATGAGTTCCTTCAGACTGGAAATTGTCCAAAACAGTGAAACCATTTGACCTACATTCAAAGTAGATGTTATTTTGGCTTAACTGGAAGTTTCTTGATTTGATCAATATAATTTCCATTATTTTCAGTCTTTAATGTCATTTGTATAGGTGAGTTGTCTTGTACTTTCCAATAATCATTGATGCTTAGATTTATTCCATTCAATATTGATACAGTATTCGGAAAAACAGTTCATGTGTTATCAACAATAATTGCTCCCAAAATATCACAAGTCACAGATTCTGTTGTAATAAACCCAAAATTCCCTGCATTTCATTTTTAAAGTTTTCCATCTTTTTGCTATAGTCAGTAACACACACAAAAAAGAATGAGGAAGATGCTGAGAAAGTTCCTTGTAATGGCACAAAATTTTAAAGACGATAAAAACTGTCAGATACAAATGAAAGTTTGTATTCTTGCTAACAGTATAGCAATAATGTCAAGTTGATCACAGAGATAATATTAAATATTACAATCAAGGCTACCCTTTACTAGCATGATAATTTTGTAATCTAGATAGGCAAAACCACACCCTAATGTGTTTCAAAGAAAATAGAAAAAACTGTAAACAGTAATAATATTTAATTCAGTAAAGCCTAATTTATAAAGTAAATGATTTTTATGATATTGTTTATGGAAGGTCAAGAAATAGAATCCAGCTCATAGTCTTATTAAAATGATTCATCTTTCATTTCTTCAGTTTATTTCACATCTCTTTTCATTTTCTTCATTTAGCAGCTGTTAGTCATAGTAAGTTTCTATTTTTAATCCTTAAGGTAAGATATGAATGGCAACTTTGTTGAAGATGTTAATAATAATAATAATAATAACTTTACAAACAATCGTAACTAATGAAGTCTTCTTTCAAAAAAAGATTAATTTCAAATGATTCATTGATTCCACAGTTTCTTTCTCCCCATCAGGTTCATTTCGTCAGTCAAATGCTGTTAGTCATAGTATGCTATTTTCTGTAAGTGTGAACCTGCTGTGCATAGGCTGTTTGTTTGATAGAATTAGTTTTAAGAACAATAGCATTTTCAAACATTTTTTAAATCCATTTATTCCTTAATTTTTTTTCTAAACTTTTAATAGTATCCATTTTCTTTTATTTTATCCATTTTATTTGTTCCATGTCCTTTGTAATTAAATTTCAGTGTTAAATTGAAATAAGAGATCTGTTTTTGCTTTCTCTTATAATTTCCACAAAGAAAAGCAAGTAAACTGTTGAACTTGGAATTTTGGCAGTAAATTCTTTTCTTTTGTTTTTTAAATTGCATTATTTTTATTCTATTTATTTTTTCTAATATTTTTTCCCAATTGTATCTTCACAAAATTTTCTGCTATAAATTATTCTGTTTTCATTTATTTATAACTTTTACAAGTTGTTGGTAATTTCTGAATATTATCATTGTCACTAACTTTTGTTCAAAACTAACAAACATGTTTTATATTGTTCATCATCTGAGTACTTTTTGTACAAATCATTTGTGCTTTGGGGAAGAAAAATGTGACTTGACTGGATCAAATATAATCGTTTGTTTAGCACTTTTGCTAATAGCAAACTTTAAGATTTTATTGAAATATGTTCAGCATTTATTTGCACTTATTGGAACTGTTGAAATTAAGTGTATCTTTTTAAATTAAGAATACATTATTTATATGTACAAATAAAAAAAATATATATAGGAATAAAAAAAATTATTATCTGCCCTTAAAAAAAAAGCATCACATAATAACTCTACATGAGCAGGAAAATAAAGCCACTATATTCAGTTCCTAACCAGCAGGCAACCTAGACAGATATTTCAGTCCACATCTCTCACGGTTTGAGAGATTCTGGTACCAAATGGCTATCTCTGCTAAAATTCAAGACTTTTTCTTTCCTTTGTAAGCAATTGTTTTTGCTTATTAATTCCAGGGTGTGATATCTTACTTGACAACATGAGCAACTTACTTTTTGTACCCTATATTAAGATTCTGTTTCATACGTGTATTTGTAAACATTTTGTATTATACATGCAACATGAAATCCTCTTGCCTTTTCGTATCATTTTATTTCAATGTTAGTTCAGCCAATTGACCTTACTAGTGATAACTAAAAATCATTACGTGAAATATTCCTTTTTTCCCTCTTCTGTCTTTCCAGTTATAATACTATCAGTTTTTAATTTATAAGTTTATAATTTTTATGATTACGGAGACACTATTAATGTTAATTTTCAAGCACTTCAACAAAATGTTATTTCTTAATTGTTTCTTATTTTACTTCTGTTCTTGACTTTATTCAACTCTAATAATTTTTAGATTTTGAAATGACCTAGCTAGGGAAAAAGCAACATAAAGTTGTTATTGGTAGTTAAATACTGATTGTTATTAAACTGCATTAATATTTTCTGTTCCGAATAAATCATTAATTGGTAAGTAAGTAGAATCCATTTGCTATGAAGAAATGTGCTATTATCTCTATTCTGTACTATTTTTAACATAGATTTTCTGTCTGAATTTCTGGGATGAAGAGTTATCATTATTTACACTATTTATATTTGGACTATTGTCCCCATCTTTGTTGTTGTTATCACAGTGTTTTGGCTATTGTGCTGTCCATTCGGCCTTCCTCAGGTGTATATTGAACTAGGTAACCTACAAAGAATGAATTTCTGGGATGAGGAGTTATCATTATTTACACTATTTATATTTGGACTATTGTCCTCATCTTTGTTGTTGTTATCACAGTGTTTTAGCCATTCTCCTCTCTGGCCTTCCTCAGGTGTATATCAATCTGTATAACCTACAGGGAATTCCGAACTGCCCAGCCCAGGGATTGAACTCACAATTACTATGTCACCAAATTCACAAACCAACACTTTAATCCACTAAAACATTGGTTCAATCCCTGGGCTGGGCAGTGTGTACTTGGATTTGGTGGAAATGAGTGAGCAATAACTGAGCAGTACTAAAAATAAGAACTAGACAAGATATCTCTAAATGTGGATAGTGGAACAAGAACAGTCTACATTTGTAGATTAACATTGATATTTCTTTTGTGACAATACTGAAGCATAAATTGTTAAACATTCAAAAGAGTTTATGAGAATAAATTAAAATCAAAAGAGAATGTTCTTTTCATAAGAATAGTGAAAGTATTATTTAAAATGTAAATATGTAAGTAGATACTAACGAATATACTTATATATTATATAGATAATTCAGGTTTAAGTACTATATTAGCTAGATGTCCTCCTATATGGCAGTTAATACTGGACCATCTGCCCTAAGATGAAGAAGAGACTTGAAGCAACAGATATTGTGGTGCTACAGAAAGATGCTGAGGATACCATGGACCAAACATGTAATCAATGACAGAGTTTTAAAGAAAATAGAAACAAAAAAGAAATTTATACTTAACATTAGAAAGAGACAGTTGAAATTTCTGAGGCATGTAATGAGGAAGGAGGGCTTGGAAAATCTGATACTTATGGGACAGATTGAGAGAAAGAGGTACAGAGGAAAGCAGTGTGGGCTTCAGTCAATGGATGGTAGAACAGGGTTTGGGAGAAATAACAAAAAGACAAAACTTATTAAGAGCTACAAGAGACAGGAAGATGTGGAGGGCCATTATCGCCTACATCCATCACAGCACATAAAAGAAGAAGTTAAATTCTCACAGATGCAGAAATTTAACTATTTAGGTAGTATAGTAAGAGACAATGGAAATTTATAAGTGCATAGAAATAGTGAAGAATGCTTTTTACAATATGAGCAAGGCATTACTGGAACAAAATATGTCTGTCAGAACAAAGATTTTTTGGATTGTTGTATAATGTTTGTTCTTGAATACAGCAATGAATGCAGAATAATGTTATCACAGTAAAAAAGGGACTGAAATATAGTTCTACTGAATGTTGAGAATAGTATAGACAAAGCATATGACAAATAAGGATGTTTGTAGAGAATTAGGATGACAAAGACAGCTGCTAACAATCAGAAAGAGATAACTGAAAGTTTTGTGACATGAAGAAAGAAGGCTTGGAGAATTTAGCGCTCACAGAATGTATTGAAGGCAAGATCAGCAGAGAAAATTGGCAAGTAACTTTCTTGACAAGTTTACGCAGGGACAAGGATAGAGGGACATGTATGACAAAGACAAGGGAGGGTCACAAAGGAGCAAGTGTTATTGACTGTCTCAAAATAGGATTCATATTTATTGAGGTTTTAGTGTAAGACCAAAAAGCAGTTTCCTTTTATACATCATGGAACATTGCATCTTCACTACAAATCATAACATTGAAATCTAAATAAATAAACAGCAAATTCTGTTTGTATGTCAAATCATGTGTCTGAAACACCTCTAACTCAGGCCACAGTTGCTCTACCTAGACATATAACTTTTTGGAATCAGGATGATCTTGGTATTGAAGATCTGCCCTTCATTTGATTCTTGAACATCCAGGATTGGAATTTTTGTCTGGATGAGGAAAAAAAAAATTAAAAATTAAAATTTTAAAATTAGTGAAAAAAAATTAATGATTTTTAAAAGTTTTTAATTTATATTCAGCTTAAAGTAACGCAAGAACTTTGTGAATTTAAAAAATTCAGTTTAAAATATCTCCAAAACTTTGTGAATTGAGGAAATCAATTTTATTTCTTCAAAATCCCAAGGAATCAGAGTGATGTGAAGTTTTGAAGTTCCACAGAGTTTGCGATTTGAAGAACTCAGCTCAATTGAAATTACACAAAGTTTGTGATTTGAAGAACACAATTTTCAGCCTAACTTGTGATTTCAGGCCAAATTGGAGTTTTGGCACAAATAGGACTTTCAGCCCAAGTCGATCTTTTAGCCTTCCACAGCTAGCTTAAAAGTCCACACAGAGTGTGGCTTTTAAGCAAGTTATGAATAAATTGAAAGTATAACATTTGAAATTTTGAATTTAAAAGGTTATTCTCTAAAACTTCTTGAATCAAAATGTTGCTGCTTGATAATTTATTATCTTATTGTTTTAATTTCTTTTCATTTCAATATATTTAATAAAGTGTTTTGTGCTTTAAGTCTTTTTCTTTGATTTTGTGCTAGTAAACTTGTAGATTATATTTTATCTTACAATTCAATTTTTTGTCTACCTTAGTTAAACTTACACATTTTAGTATATTTTGTCAAACATCTTTGAAAACTTTATGAATAACAGATTTCTGTATATTATTTACTAAGCCTTGTTTTGGCTCTAGGCCATAAGTAAGGAGATTGATTGAAAATCTAAATCACTACCAGTGATCTACAAGTCCAGCTTACTGACTAATCGTTATGGTCTGGTTCCTTGTATCACGGTGATAGTCCAAGGTAGAACCAATAAAGAAGAACTCGAACACGGATATGGAATAACACAGATATATTACAAACAGGAATATATACAGAGAAGTAGAAAGTGTTAACATGAACAATCAGGTTTAGTAGGGAGAACAATGTAGTCTCGACCAGTATCACTATTCCAATGTCTTGTAGTAATTGTCTGAATGCGACTCTGTTTCGGACTGCCTCTGACTCGACTGTTGACGCGCTCGCTCTGACTGACTGACAGACTCCTGACAGACTTCTGACGGACATGACTCCAGACTTCAGACTGAACAGTATTTAGTCACCCCCCCACCCCACGAGGGCATCATATGGCACAAGGCCGGTTTAACGTGGGCTCGGACAAAAATATGCCCTTTGAACCCCTCTAAACGGGTTCAGGGTCGGTTTACCTCCCCGAAAGAGACTCCGCCCTTCGGTGTAGCCTCATTTGGGTTCCTCCCCGCCCAAAGGCAGAGAGTTCAACCAATCAGCCGGTCGTCCAACTTCAGACTGAACTCTCTGCTTCCTCTTCAGGCGCAGTATTTATTACGTATGGAATAGTCCATTATGTTATTATGGGTAAGGTCCCATAACACTAGTCCAACATGACAAGGCAACCATGCTCTTTGTAACTGCTGATTATAGTTAAGTAAAATAGGTGCAATGTTCTGTATTGTAACATTATCATTGTACAGATTAATGAAAATGTGAGGCTTAATATCTCATGTGTAACATTACATTTTATTCAGTTCCAGATTTTGTCACTTACAAAGTGGCAGTGGATGTGTAGCCCTGGGTCCTTTCCAAACATGGATTCTACATTGTTGTTGGGATGCAAGAAAATCTCACTTTGTTGGCTGTTTATATATCTATCTGTCATATATTTTTTCTTACATGTATACATTCTAGGAACAGCTGGGTTGATTATGTGTTTACATGTCAGGAGCAGCCACTGAGATTGGTTGAAGCACATGTCTGCACCCAGTAGCTAGAAGGTCATCTTTTGAGTTAACCCACTGATGCATCTGGATTCTTTGATGGTCTAGTGTAACACTGAGTGTAAAGTCTGTTCTGGCATCATTTGGGTCGAGTCACATACTACAGTACAGTAAGCCACTACAAGCTACCAGTGGCCCCTGTTTCCATCAGTGTATAGTGCAATATAATATTTAGAATTTTGTAGGCTGGCATTTTCTATATATTCACAAAGCACAAATATATTAGTGGAATTCATACATGATATTTTTTTTAACAAACTGTCATATTTTACACTATTACAGTGTGAAAGAACAGTTATAAAACTGTGCATGCTTTAATATCAAAAGGTGGATGTGCAGCTGGTGTAATGGATAGTAATTCAGAATGAAAAATTGAAGAACCAAGTTCAAATTCCAGTCAAGTTCATTACATTCACTTACATGTAAATACCATTGGGAAAGATAAGAATTCATCTCCTCCTCCAGCTATGAGTTAAATAAAAGGACTTGTATCTGAAAAAAATGATTCTCAAAAAATAGTAAATGCAATATTCACTCACAAAAAAGGATGTATTCTTACAGTCCACAATATGTTTCAGATTTAAATAACCCACAAAAGGGTTCATGAGCTATAAAAAGCAAATCAATATTGAAAAAGTTAATTATCTGGCATCTGTATATCATTTATAAATAAAAGAGTGGCCTTGCAAGGGTGATGTGCAGGTACAAATGGATAATGTAAACTCCATAAATTCTCCAATACAATTTAATATGGAGAAAGAAATAAATAACTTGACTTTCTAGATATACTATAAGTGATACAAAGTAGTGCACAAAATGTTCATATAACCTAAGCCAACTGCACAATAAATGAATTTGGATTCCTTCTTCCATAAAGAAAGGGAACATTTATTGCCAACAGCAAATGAAACAAATAAGTAGTTCCTCAACACATAGCACCAAAAGATGATCAATAAATATGGGATGTTTCCAAATAGGAAGTTTCTCAAACACATAGCACCAAAAGATGATCAATACAAATAAGATCTTCCCAAATAAGAAGTTCTTGAAACACATAGCACCAAAAGATGAGCAATACAAATGATGTCATTCCAAATAAGTAGTTCCTCAACACATAACACCAAAAAATGATCAATAAATATGGGATCTTTCCAAATAAGAAGTTCTTAAAACTCATAGCTCCAAAAAATGATCAAGGATATCTTTCCAAAGATATAAGTAACCTATAAATATATCGTTTGCTGACATTATGTTTGGAGGACAACAATCAGTAAACAATTATACTTTATATAAAAGATATGTTGAAGAAATCCTAGTGGATCTACAGCCTGCAAAACATCATAGTATTTAAAAGTAGTTCTACTCTTCACAGACATCTCACTAAGTTAAACCTCTGCCCAAAATAGAGTATTTCTGTCATATCTGTGCTGGAACTTTCTAGCCTTGATAGACTTCAAAATTATTTCCATGATCTTGACAAAGAAGACTTATTCAATACTCTATTGCCTCTTTCCTACAGATGCAACATGGCCAGTTTCTCACTAATCTATTGTTATTCCTATGGCAAATGTTCAAAGGACCTCCATTCTTTAGTTCCACCAGTTCTGACCTTTACAGTTAGAACATGTCATGCTGATTCCACAGAGATGAAGCATCCTCATTTCCTCCATGTTCCAAAAATAAGAAAGTTCAGATAGCTTTTTCCAAGAACTATATTTGTAGAATGGACACCCACACAGATAATTCTCTGAATACCTCAATTTTAATCCCTTCATGTTAAGAGTCAGCCATTATCCTTATCTTCATAATCTTCACTTTCTACCACCTCCTCTTTCTTTCATATCATATATCTCATTCATTATTACCATTTTAACAGTAACCCTCTATTTGAGTGACTCTCAAGCCTTCTATTGATTGAATACTATTATAAAATAAAGAAGGAAACATGATGTATAACTGTGTATACAACATCCCTTGCAGTTTTGACAGAGAATTCAAAGTTTAAACCAACTTGTTTTTCAGATTCTTGGAAGATTACCAAATATGATAGATATTAGATGATGGTCAAAGAGTAGTGCTACAAAAACATAAAGAAAACAAATTCTTAAAAGTTCTATGGACAAACTTATGTTGGAACTTGTATTCAATTTTTGTTTGTCAAATAATTTCTTATAACTTCATAACTCAGCTTCATAAGAATATCTTTGGGGATTACAGCATTGGTTTATTAATTTAGTGCCATATTAAATGTGTGTTCAATCCCTGGACTGGATAGGACAGACTTAGTGGAAACAGAGTGAACAATAACTGAGCAGTACTAAAAAAGAACAAGCAAGATATAACTAGACATGTACAGTGGGACGAGAACAATCTACATTTCTAGATTAAATAAAGGGTTTAGTTTGAGATTTCTTGAAGTTACTGTTGTATCTCAAGTTTTTGAGATAACAGAGAGAAATAAATAAGGAAGACAATCTCATAGATAAGTAATGAAATAGAAGGTTAACTACATTAAGGAACACTTAGCAAGTGACCTAATGCTAACTCTCCTCAACTTCGCTTATTTATATAAACAGATGATTTCATTCATTTATATCCTATATGACAGTTTCCTGGATCAATAATCAACTGAAGAAAGCTAAAAAGCACAACAGCCAAAATTCCATGATAATAACAACAAAGATGAGGACATTAGTCCAAATGAAAATAATATAAATAATACTAACTCCACATTCTAGAAACTCAGACAGAAATTCATAATTTATATTTATAGGAAATTCCACATTATCACCAAAAATTATTCTTACAAATTTCTAAAAAGTGTGTTAATTCTGTTCAGTTTTATTTCAATAGTATATCTTGGATTCATATCTCATATCTGTGCAGAAAGACTATTTATTTGAATTGGTTTATTGACCGATATTTGTCAAATAGCTAATCACAGAATAAAAAAAAACATTGCATGAAATTGAAATAAGATTTTAATTTTTTTGGTGTTCTTCAACAATGTGTAGATATTGATTGTTTTCTAATGGTTGACACAAGGATAAAAATGAGCTTTCTAGCATATGAAAGGAATTTAAAATAATGAGATAACATAAAAAAATTAGCACTTACAATGAAATCCAAAAAGTGAAAGTCTTTTGAATTCACCTCACTAAAAAAATGAAGACATTTCTTAACAAGATAAATATGAATAATAAAAAGAAATAAAAGTGTCAAAAAATGTAAAAATAAGTTTTTTTTAGCTAATTAGGAAATATTCCAAATATGCAGAGAAAAATGCTAAAGAAGTGAAAAGCTGAATGATTTAATTAATAATCTAATAAATAAAAACATGAAAATGGCCAATAGTTTGAAATTCTCCTCTTGTAACAACCATTTTAGATGGCTGTCTACCTCCAAAAAGATGCCACTATTTTTTCTTGTTTGAAATTATACTTACTACTTTTAAGATATCTACAGAAATAACTTTAATGTCTGAATAGCTCGATTTAATTTGTTATTGATCTGACCTTTTCAACCTGAAAGTATTGATTGTATACCTTTTGGCCATTGTTGATCAATTTATTGATTTCTTTCTTGATACCAAAAAAAATATTATGTCGGATGCAGTATAATTCTGTACAAGATATTCATTTTTTTTACTTTTTTACGAGGTTACTTAATTGGATAAAATTCTTAGCTATTAAGTAATTGAGATGAGTAATATGATTAAAAACTCCAATGTATGTATGTATGTATGTATGCATACATGTATAACAAAAACAGACACACACATACCATGATGATGATGATGATGATGATGATGATGATCATCATCATCATCATCATCATCATCATGACTTGATTTCACAAAAGGATCACGAATGTGTGGCTGGTGTAATGGATAGCAGCTCAGACTGAAAAATCAGAGAACTGAATTCAAATTCCAGTCAGGCTTATTAAATTCACTTACACACAAATAACCTTGGGAAAGTTATGAATCCCTGTCCTACCCCACAGCTATGGGTTAACTAATAAGACATTCATGGAAAAACCATTGTTATTTTCAAAATATTATTAAGCAATATTCACACACAAATATAATAATTGCTGTTACAATCCAAAATATGTTTTGGCTTTAAAAACAGCACAAAGGGTTGGTAAGCTGTAAAAAATCAATCCAATCATAAAAGAAACTTCAGAAAGGTTTTCTACAAATGTTTCATGATATATGGGATAGCCCTCAGTCATGCACCTGTGGAGTGCAGCAGGCATATTACCAAGAAAACAATTTCAACCAGGTATTCACAAGTCATGTCCAAGCAGGATGGGGCAATGTTACTAATTTTCTGAGGTCATTATCTTTCTGTTGGAATTTCCTTCAACTCAGCAAATGACTGAACTGACTGTACAGGTCTACCACCTCATAATACATGCATATATGTACCCACATATATATATATTTAAATGAGGACAAAAAGGAAATTACTACTACAAAAAGAATGCCCCTCTCACACAAAACAGTATAGGATACAACATAAAAAGTATATTAACACTGCTCATGACACTCCCCTACCCCTGAAAATAGCCAATAGCAGTCATTACAATAAACCCTACAAACTGTTTCATTTTACACTCAGTCAGCAAAAGGAAAAATTGTAAGGATACAAAAAATAAATAAAATACTTAAAAAATATTGCTTGTCCATGATATTTCACACAACATGCATAAAAAAGATTATATAAAAGCAATGTGAATATGCCTAAACACAATTGCTTAAAATGATCTCCTAACAATTGTTTAAGTATAAAAGAGACTGTCATTATTCAGTGTTGATACCTATGTCCCCACTGCTTAATGCTCTGTTGCTGGTATTGAACACTTTTCTCACATACATATAGCATACTTTAAAGACTATAATTTTTTTCATGCACATGCATGAGTGTTGATGTATATATATATATATTTTTAAAAACATGCAGTAAAAGAGATGTACTATTTTCTGGCACACAGGGATTTTTATCAAGCAAAGATATATATTCACAATTAAATTTGACTCTTGACTTGAAGATGCTAAGGTTGTTAAGTTCAGGGAAGTATCCACATGGGAGTTTGTTTGAACTGGTGGGACTAAAGACTGTAGAGCATCTGAACATTTGCCATGGAAATAACAATAGTGTAGAAATGTTACATCTGTGGCAAAAGAGAGTGCAGAGTGGAAAATAAGTCATTCCCTACAAGATCCCATAAACAATTTTGAACTTTATCAAGACTCTGGGAGTGGGGGTAGGGTGTAGAAGCTCTGACCAAAAATGACCAGTCATTTAATGTTAAGGAAAAAGTATTCCTTTCATTTTTCAAGAGTTGTGTTCAGCAAATGTCATCTCTTTAAAACAAAATACTAAAGTCTGTTAAGTCAGCTTTCAAGAGCACCATTGGCTGACACATCATATTCTTCTTAATCTCATTTATGATGTGAAATTTTCTTTTTCTTTACAATGGAAATTTTAGCTTTGGTTATGTTGGGTGCTAAATCTGAACTATAGCAGACTGACAGATTTGAGTACTGTAATATTTTTGTGCAAGACATGAGGAATGGCTGGATACTTTCCAGACAGTCTGTGGAATCCAAAAATGTTCTTGCTCTATCAATTGACAATTTCCTTTCATAGCAGCCAGCTTACAAGCAACATTATTTGTTGTAATGCTTATTGAAGGCTTTTAAGAATGTAAATCATTTATAATGGATTCCAGCCAAATTCAAAGCACTGGTACCAATGTTTTATTTGAGATTTAACTATGGAATCATCCCTAAAAGCCTTCTCAATCATTTAAATAGTTCCAAGCAAAATTCTCTGCAACTGGAACAGTCATGCAATACACAAGCTCACACAATGGTATCTCACTAATGATTCGGTAACCTTATGGGTGAGTGTCTGTGTATGCATGTGCAGTAAAGTCCCCACTGATTGTTTACCAAATTACATTAATATTATACAACTAAAAATGCTTGGATAGTTTTCAGATAACACAAGGATACATACATACATACATATACATTATAAAATGGACAAAGTCCGACAATTATTTTTTAAGACATTTTTTATGCTTATACATTCTTTTTATAGATACAAATATTTAAGTAAATGCTCTGTTTATAATAAACAGTATTAACAACATGTACTGGCCTGAATGTTCGAGAAATTTTCATAGAAAATATGCGTCCTCTGACAGGAATCGAACCTATATCCTATACGGAACCGTCATATAGCCTGACGTGCCTTAACTGGTTGGCCCACAGAGGAGCATTCGGTTAGCAAGGTCGATTTTACTGTTTTTAAATACAATTCTCCATGATTTTCTCAGGCTAGTAAATAATTGTCGGACTTTGTCCATTTCATATTGTATGACATCATCTGTTTACATTTGGATGTGTAGTGAACAGATATGAATGAATGAGAGAAAATCGTGGAGAATTGTGTTTAAAACAGTAAACATTCAAGTATATCTATTTCAAAGCAACAAAAATTTTTCATAGTGCATTATTTTTATTCTTGACTTCAGCTGGATCCAAAATTAATTTTTTTAACCCTATACCTCAAAATATTGACCGAAATACTTTTCATTGATAGTGTTCATAATAAAAAAGAAAGAAATATACTTAATAATCAATGTATTTCTTGCTTTACTTTTATAAATAATCTTTTAAAAATCTCTAATGACTTTTAATATTTTATGTTATTAGGATTCATTTGAATTACTTATCCTGAGATTTTTACCTATATATATATATATATATATATATATATATATATATATATTCTTGAAGCTATATACATAAAACAGTTGAAACCTAACCTGAACAAAATAAACTACGAAATCCCCACAAATATTCTTAAATGCCTATAATTGATAACTGAAGCCATTGGTTCATACCAACGGCTTCCCATACGTAATACTTCTCATTTTCCCTCTCGCGTGGTCATGTGTGACGTCACAAGCTGCGATGAGATTTTAGCTTCCACATCTCATATACATGAGTTTGTCATTGCTTTGAAATTTTTCATGCACAGACTATCATTATTGTTTCGTCTGTGTAGTGTTTGATATATTGAAATGTAATTGTCATCTTTGATAATGGCTTATATAAGCCGAAAGCTTAGATTGGATTTAAATATGTATCAGTATGGTGATTTCCTTTCGTCTTTCAATGATAATGTTATTAAGCTTATCAAACAATATAAAAGGAACTTACTTAAAATACATAGACAAAACTTGTCTATATTATTTGATGAAACATGCATCAATATATATATATATATATATATATATATATATATATATATATATGTCTCAGTGGCAAATCAGGTGGTTGGTCTTGTCAGGCTCATCTCAAGTGAGTTAACATTCAAGTGTATCTATTTCAAAGCAACAAAAAATTTTTATAGTGCGTCATTTTTATTCTTGACTTCAGCTGGATCCAAAATTAATTGTTTTAACCCCGTGCCATATTGACCGAAATACTTTTCATTGATATTGTTCATAATAAAAAGAAAAGAAATATACTTAATAAGCAATGTATTTCTTGCTTTAATTTCATAATCTTTTAAAACTCTAATAACTTGTATGCCCTGTTTTTTCATAGAACACATTTTTATTTCAACTTATTGTTTCCAAATGTCCATTTTAAATAATTTATTTCATACAGTATAAGGTTTTTTAGTGGAATCTACCTTTTGAGAAAGGGCAAGTTAAATTTAGCCTGACATTAAATTTGGCAAAAAATCAAATATAATAGCAGTCTTAAACTCATCAACTTGAGGGTTGGGGTGAAGAGAATGACTGGGATAGTGTTGAGGAAATATGATATCAGTCAGCAGTACTGATCATAAACTTGTACAATAAATTAAACTAAAAATTCACAGAGAGATACATAAACATACTAAGACATAGACATATATACAAACACACACTCAAGACAGATACACACATTATTTTTTAAAAAACAAACATATCTGGCTTCCTTTTCACTCTTTTTTTCTTTTTGTCTGGAAAAAATTTTAAAATAAATGTTTATTTTTATAGAATTATTACAGTTAATATTAAAATACCAAAAATGTGTGTGTTTTTTTTAAATTTCATGCACAGAGAAATTATACATTTTAGTTAAAGTAAAATGGATTCATGTTAGCATCTATGTTATACCAATAGTATATTTTGTTAAAGATTCTAATAAGCCCAACAGACATTAATGACCCAGAGTCACTACTAATATATATATGTATATGTATACATATATATTAATTCAAACATCATGAGTAAAGGTTTAACCTATGTTTCATGTTTAGGATGGTGCTTCAGGCTCATTCTAAATTTTTCTCATTCTCTTTCACTCTCAGTAGCTCCTTGCATCTTAATATCAATATCACTGGAGTGAATTAATTAAAAAAAGAAAAAAACATTATTATAGTAGACACTTCGTGTTTGAAATAGACATACTATCTACATTTATTAAACAAAGTGTATTATATCTATTAGCCTGTGCATTCAATAAATCTTAGTAAAGAAAATGTCTTCTCCAGCAGGGATTGAACCTGCATCCTTCTTTGTAGTGAAAACCACTGTTTGGTCCAGTATACTTTACTACCCAGTAGTTTCCCCCTACAAAGGAGGATGCAGTTTTGTTCCCTGCCAGGGAATACATTTACTTTACTAGGATTTCTTGAATGCCCAGACCAATACACATTCCTAATTTCCATCTATAACTTTCCTGATACCATCAGTTCAACTCAATATCTATGCTGATAACACAACTATTTACTCCTGTCTTAATAGTAAATCTGATCATTTCATTAAGATTACATTGGTAATTGATCTCAAAAATAACATACAATCTTTTGTTAACTGGGGCAAGAAATAGCTTGATAATTTTAATGCTGCCAAAAAAAATCTGTTCTCTTTTAATTGTCTGAAATAACCTTTTTTGCCTTCCATCAGTATGGTTGATGCTAACTACCAGGAAGTGGAAAAATTATATTAAATCAATTGTTAGGTTTGCTGCTATGAAAGTTGGTTCACTGTGTTATGCAAGACAATATATTTTGCCAGAAATTTTTCTTTTCCCTGCTTATATTTTTTTATTCTAACCTGGACTCTTATCACAAAATTTGGTACAAAAGATGACCCTTCAAGGATGACAAAATTCTAATTAATCAATAATAACTGACCTAGCCTGATATTTTTTCTTTTTAATATCCAGACAATTTAGTATGTTGGTATAATTCCTTCTTAATAAGGCAGCAATTTTTGACAAGGAATTCTTTATATATCCTGTTTTTATTGAATGTGATTCCACTTTCCAGGATTCAGTGTCCGTATAACTATTTTCTTTCTTTAGATTCTGTTGTAACCTAGAAAGGGTTACTGAATGAGGAATAACCAAAACGGAGGTTGAAAATGAAATGGTAATCTTTATAACATCAACAAAATAAAATACTTGCCAGCGGCGTGAAGTAGGTAAACCACTGCTAGTGGTAGACTACTTAGACAGCATATTACCCCCACTTACAGTAGTGTCAAATGTGTTTATGAGGATTGGGACAACCCATTAGTGTTCATAGGTACATAGGTGTATAACAAGTGTTAGTGTTCATAGGTACATAGGTATATAACAGATTCATATTTCTTTTCTTTCATAACATTAAACATTTTTCAATTACAAAATCAACTTTAATATTTTAGCTAAAAGTTTTAACTGTTTAGACTAATGTTTCTTGTATGGATTTATTTTTTATTAAATTAGAGTTTCTGAATACAAAGATAATCTGTTCCAGATTCCTGTTCATTAACAATGTTTTTCTCTGAGTAATTTAAATACATATGAATAAGCGTAATCCATTCCTAGACACAAATTAAGTTGAAAATACATAAATAAAGAACAAATAAATGCAGAAATAAAATGAAGCAAGCAAATCCAGCAATATAATATCATCTCCACTGGGAGCATTCACTTTAGTGTCACAAAACAAGCATTTCACTTTTACATCAATTTTTAATTATATTTATCCCCTCTAGCAATTTCGTTTTCTTTAATCCAAAATTAATTATTTTTCTCTTCAATAAAACTGTGGCATGATATACATGAGAAAATGGTGACATGATATACATGAGAAAATGGTGACATGATATACATGAGATGCATAAGAAAAATGCTACATGATATACTAAGTTTGTTTATTCCTTGAGCCACCTGAACACGTTTTAATTCCTTCTTGTTTTTGAGCATTGTACAGATTGTTTACTTCCATACTCCACACTCAGTTTACTAACACCTGTTCCACTTTCATGTTTAGAAATTATTTCCTTCTTAATTTCTATAGTAATTGATTTTTCTCACCTCTGTTGATCTGTGTTAGGTTTTTAGTAAAAAATATGAAAAATATAATTTTCAATATAAACCATGAAAATTAGCAATTTCACAGCTTGTGACATGAGACAGGTACAATATATAAAGAGTGGGGGTTGGTGATGAGGAGAATCTCAGACACTTATACACATGTGTAGTTGACTTGCAATTCACTGTTCAAATGTAAGATCATTAGCTGCATTTAATTTTCTTCAGAAAAACTATTTATTATTTAATTTGTTTAGGAAACAACTGTAATTTTCAATTGTCTCTGTATATCAGATGGTTGGATATTTTTCTGCTAAATGAGCAGATATAATCCAACTATACAGTTCCACAGAAAAAGGTATTATGAAGAGTTGTAAGTATAGTCTTCTTGAAAAATAGATCTTTTTATATTGGTTGCAGCTGCAGATTCTTCTCAATCAGATTTACCTTCAGATTCATCATTACTTTGAATATACAGGGTGTCCCCCCAAAAAATTGACATCAATTCCTGCTCAAATGATCTCAAATTTTAATAAAATGTATAAAAACTAAGTAAGTTGACTGTGTGGACTTATCTCATTCAGAATCTACCAAGAAGATGGATCAGGCATGCCAGTGATCATGATAATGTGCTGTTGAAATGGCCACCATGTTCACTTGACTTGACACCATGTAATTTTTTTTATGGGTCTATTTGAAAGGACAGGTTTATATCCCCCTATTCACTGAGGTGTTGGAGAATATTATGCAAGACATGCTGCAACATGTCTGGCAGGAGCTGGACTACTGACTTGACATGTGTTGTGCCACAGGTGGTGCGCATATTGAACTTTTGTAAAGCTTTGTGAAATCAGTTATGAAATTGATACTCCTTTGAATATCTCGTTTGAATTTTAATAAATAAATCTTTTATTGTTCAATATGAAGCCTGTTTAATTTTGTATGTCTGGGACATGTAGTTACTCAAATATTCACATTTTAAATGATGTTCATTTTTAGGGAACAAACAATATATTTAATCAAACATTCTGATTTTCTGGACATATTTAAACATTCTAAAATCCTAGATTAATGGATCATATCATAAACATATTTGTCATCAAATCATAGATGTATGCACATGACTTCACTGATTGATCCTGTAATTGATTAGGGTCATGGGGGAACCACATGTGGTGTGTCTTGGGCAAGATAGCCTGACAGAGCCCCACTCTCTCCAGGCTTTTTTGAATTCAAAATTTTCCTTCTCTTAGACTGGCTGTCAACCAAGGCTATAGAGCCCAGTCTATCCCTCTATTTACCCATAGCTGAGGGGGAGAAAAGATGGATTCATATCTTTCCAAGGGTATTAGCATGTAAATTAATGTAATGAACTTGATTGGAATTCATTACTCTTATATGATACACATATAATTGAATTCTAGCTTTCCAAACATGTGAATAGGATGTAGCCAACAATAACTTGTATGACAAGACCCAGTCCTTGTTAATGATCAAATATAACAGAATGCATAGGCTAGACAAAAATGATAAACTCTACTGTACTAGTCAAACTGTGTGGGTGTGGCTTGAATCCTGTAGCTATGGAATATTGACAGTGATGGATTGTTTTTGTTTTGTTTAATTTTTATTATAAGACCGAAAAACACCATGAAAAAATGCTCAGTACTATTGCAACAGAGGTAAGGTGAAGAATCCTTCCCCACTCAAATTCCTTGGCATGGCATGTTGTACTTTCATTCACTAATTAGGTTTATTGTATTTTACTTTTTCTCCTGTTTAAAAACTTTGAGGAGCGGGAGTGAAGCTGGTTAATTTTCCTCTTTAATTTTTTTTTTTTTTATCATCAGTTTTTTAATTATACCAAATAATATTCAGCTTAACGTTTTTACAGCAATATATATATATATATATATATATATATATATATATATATATATATATATATATATATATATATCTTTTATAGCATTTTGATCAATAAATATCATTCTCTGGTTCTCTTCCTGCATACATTTTCTTCTTTAGATAGAAATCCTCAACTTTTTAATTGGTAGTAGATAGTCTCACTTAATTGTCCCATTAGCATTTTTCATATCAAAAGTAAACACGTTATTAAATCTGTAATTACTTGGCATTTATCATTTTTTTCTTTTTGTATCAGATTTGTTTTGATTTTCATTATCTACTTTGAAACTACAGTTTCCACCAAGCGTATACAAAGTTTCTTAGCTTTCATGTAGAAAAAATCAATTTTTTGAGCCAGAATATATAAATTTCCTTAGCACTTTTCAGCTCATAATTTTATACTGATGATCTCAAAAGTAACCTACAATCTGGTTAACTTGGGCAGGGAATGGATTGTTAATTTTAATGCCTCCAAAACAAAATTTCTCTCTATTAATCATCTGAGAGTCTCCTTTCTACCTTCTTTCAACATGCCTGATACTAACCTTCAGGAGTGTGACTTGTTACATCTTATCGGGCTTAACATTCTTGGCTGATAGCTAGTGGAAAGATTATATTGCTGCTGCTATACATTTATAGAGTCTTGATAAAATCCAAAGAAGAATCTGCAATATTATTGGTCCTGACCTGGCTTCTTCAATCACTTACTCACTGCCATAATTTAGCTTTTCCGTGCCTTTTTTATAAATACTTTCATGGTAATTATTCGGATGACCTTTCCACTATGCTACCTAGACTTTATGAATTTAAGCATACTACTAAACTGACATCAATTTATAGTTGAATTGGTTAGTGTCTTTTTGATTACTCTTCTATTGTTCTCTCTCCTTAATGTTTCTCTTTTTTCTTATTCTTTCACACGCAGTGACCCTCTTGTGTCTTAGTGTCTTTACTGCATTACATGGGAGTGAAATGATTTAAAAAATTAAATAAGGTACTCCACATTGTATATAAATTTGTTTGTATCTCATGTCCCTCTTCTATTCTATGCAGTTCATTTTTTAAGGTTTTCCAATTATGCTATATATTTCTATTTTTGTATTCCTATAATTTACTCTAGAAGTTTTTTGTTTTTGTTAAAATTCTCTTTTTACTTCTCAGTAAATTTGACTTTCGTTATTCTGGAACATTTGATATTTTTTTTAAAACTCTGTTGTCTACATTCCATGAATAAAATTACCTGGTTTACTTTATCTCGTATAAAAGTAAATTCTTTTGGCTGTGCACATTTTTTTTCATCTAGTTATGATGCAACTTTTTCCTATTTTTTAATTGATTTTTAAATATTTCATTTTTTTTCTCAAATCTTATTTCTAACCTAATTTGGGATTTTTAGTTGTTTCATAGTTTGTTTTGTTTTTCTGCATTATCAAATTTTTCATTTATTAACCTTGCCCTCACATATATTAAGTAGTTTAACCAGAAAATATACTGATTTTTTTTCAACCAATTGTAATCATTTACTTTGTTCTAGTTCTAATATTTTTTCAATCTTAACAGATTAAAATGATTCATTCTCTTTTGTCATAATGATTTTCAATTTGATTCCATTCCTTGTTCATTAAGTTTTCTGTAATTTGCTTTTGTATCTGTTGTATATTTCTATCAAATATATAATTTTTCTGATTCTGTTTCTTCATATCTTTTCAAACTGAATGCAATAAATCTTCATTCTGTGAATGTATTTTTCACTGCTAATTTACATCAACAGATCACAAAAAAATCAGGCCCTTTTCCAAATTAGTCTTTGTTTTGTTCCACTGAAATATGCTTTCTTGATCCTTTATTTTCTTGTAGTTCTTATCAAAATGTTTACTTTTAAAATAGCAATAAGGAACAAAACCTTGTTATCTTCACTGTTTCCACTTAATCTCCATTTAGCCAAGAGTAGCATTAAAACAGGGTCCCTCCTGTAGGCCATCAAAAAGCCTCTGTACCCAACCAAATGTAAACAGCCAAAAATGAAGAAAGGCTCTCTCTCCTGATGGCTCATAAAGAAACACTTATCAAACATAATATTTACTTATGCTATCTGGACTCTATGTTTAATTTGGTATATTATTATTTACCATTATTATGAGTGGGGGTGTTAGGCTTCACCAACGCCAAAATATCTCTGAATATCACTTAGCTCCTTCAAAAGTTTGACCTTACTACAAGTGTACTATCAGCACTTAGTACCAGCAAAGTTAAAATCATTGCTAATTTGTGATGGAGAAAAAGGTGTGTTCTACAATTTGTAATTAAAATTATTAAAATTAATTTCTGTAAAAATAAAAACAATTCTATTAAATAAACCAAAGAAATCTAGAAAATGTTCACTTACAATATATGGATATCTTGATCTCATATTCTGTGCAAGTTATTTCAACATCCTGGAAGTCCAGTTGATCTGCTTCTCTTACCATGTCCTTCACAATGGAATGAATAAACACTCAAAAACAAAAGCAACAAAATACCACCACTTGAATCCAAACACTCACACAGTTCTATCACCTAAGTACAGATATTAGGTTATGGCTCCAGAATTTCATCATTAGATTGTTCAAGCAATAAAGTGTATTAAGGCATTCGTTAAAACATATGTGGTTCTCTGGCAGTTGCAAGTTCAATTCCTGGCTCTGGTAGTGCTGAAAAATCATATAATCTGGTTCAGTGGAAGAAATGGACAAGCAACATGAATGTGAATAAGACTGGTGGCTATTAACTGATATGAGTTATTTCCCTTAACTATGAAAAGTGAAATGAGAACAATCTACTCGTGTGGATTGAATAAAGGGTTCTGTTCCAAATTCCAGGAAGGTTATTGAGTACAAGGCCAGACAGTTCAAAGGGAAAAATGTTCTTTGCATAACAATCAAGATCAGCATGCTCGTCCAAATAGAAAGGCATATAATTAGAATAATTTCTCATCTGAAAATTCTCAGAAAACCAGAGAAAATTTTAAAGTTTTCACTTTGTTCAAGTCTAACCAAAAATAGCTTTAAAAAAAAAAATTACATAAAAATATCAATGTTCTTTTTCCCTCTCTCTGAACATATCCCTCCAGAACATAGACAGTCATGGCTCTCCACGGTTTCCTCTCTTTTGTGGCTTTCAGCAATACTTAATCTTATACAGTCACTCTTTGTCTTTATAGTACTTTTTTCAAATACATTTCTTTTTTTTTGTCGAATGTATATCTTGCTTTTTTTTTGTTTTTCCTGTCATTGATGCATTCTGAGTGTTCAAAGTTTTCCAAGTCTTCTTTCCTCATGTGTCCCAAAATATCAGTTACCATTCTCTGATTGTTAGAAGCAGTTCATTTTTAAACCCTCTGAATTTGACACATGTTCTGCCCATGGTATTTGTAACATTCATCAGCAAAATTACATCACAGTCATTTCAAGTCTTTCTGTAACAAATTTTTAAACATTCAATGCCATACAAAAAAAATGTAAGCATTACATACCAGTCCAGCATTTTTTTTTTATTAGTCTTTAATGTTATTTTCCTATCCTTTAATACCTTATTCAATTTCTAAAAATTATCTTCCTATGCAGATTTAGTGTCACAATTTCCATCATCTGTTACTATTTTACTGATATTTGAAATATAATATTCATTACATTTGAAATGGCACATATGTAAAAATGAAGTTGGCTAAAATATTTGAATCTGCTTGATTTTTGCTGTTTTTACATTAATGTTTTTTTATTTTATTTTTATTTGTTTATTTATTTATCTATTTATTTTGCCAAAGTTCTAATTTTCCAAGGAGTAAAATTTGGTATATAATTGACATGTGCAAGAACTTTGACAATTTAGAGGTTGACTTGATATATTTTTCCACTTTATAATTCTGGCAATCCCTCCACCCACAAGTTATGGATAGCTATAAGCTAATTGTTGCATTGAACAATTCCACATATAAAATATGGAAGCACCAATGCTGTCATTTCTTTTATCTGATCAGTAAATTTGCTAACACTTTTCTGTAAGAAACTCAAAGTAAAGAGAACTATTTTTAGTTTGTTGTTTTCATTCTCCTTGACAGCATCTCTCTATTGCAGTGTTAGGATGTGAAACATGCCCCAAAGCCTACTGCGGACAATTTTTAATACACTCAAATATGAATGTGTGTAGGACTTCACTTTAAAAATGACATGCAGCCATATTTTGTTTTTATAGGAAGGAAAAATTACAGCAAGGAATTCAAACATTAGAAATCAGATGCTACAAAACCATCACCAGCATCATCAATGATATTCTGCAAAAGAATATCAAACAAGAAATAGGCACATTGGAATCCCTTCTAACAACCATCAAAAAAAGAAATTTGAAATGATATGAATACATCATAAAATCACACAATATTTCCATTGCTATACTTCAAGTCATCCTTTTTGGCAATTACAAAATAACCTGACAACCCCAACTTCTTGATAATGCAAACATTTTATATTATTTTTCAGGTTTTCTAGATTATTTATTTTGATGAACCAACTGAAATAAATTGAATAATACATTTCTGGCTGTTATTTCAAGAGCACTTTGTAAAGAATGAACTCACTGCCAATAACCCTGAAAGTCGCAGATTAACCGATGTACAACACTGATGAATGAATCCCACCCAGATCTCAAAACCCTAAAACCCCCAAATCCAATTTTATGACAATTCAGTTTGCTGTTGAATTGCTGGAGTTGTGTTCATACCCTTGATACCACCACTAATATTAACACTTTATTTAAAAGTGAAAGAATTTACAAATATTACAAACTTGAGACTAATATTTGTTTTCTTCAGATAAACTTATCAAATATTCATAATTCTATTCAAATTAAAAGAAACAAATATAACTATAGTCACCAGAATATCAGTAATATACTTACAGATGTGCAACTGATGTAGTGGATAGTAGTTCAGAATGAGAAATCAGAGAGCAGAGTTCAAATTCCAGTCAGATTCATTACATTCAAATACCCTTGAGAAAGGTAGGAATCCATCACTTTCTCCAGTTATGGGTTAAATAGTAGGACATGTATCTGGAAAAAACATTGCTAATCTCAACAAACTGTTAATGCAGTATTCACTCACAAAAGAAAGAATTATTCTTACAAACCAAAATATATTTTGGCATTAAATAACTCACAGAGGGTTGGTAAGCTGTAAAAAATAAATCAATCAATCAACAATTTCTTCATTCACTTGTTAGAAATGCATTTCCTTTTAAAATTATTTGCTGTGTATTTCTATAATAAATTGGCTTACAGCTACATCACATTGAAACATTGGTTCCTTTACAATCACCAAAGCAATATAGAGCCTGGTCAGTACCTATATGGGTGACTGCTTGGGAATATCAGGTGCTGCAAGTTTGGATGTGTGGGTGGTATTAATGGATAATGGAGTTCCAATCCCAGTTGGCTTTGTCATATTCATTTACATGCAATACACTAGGGAAAGGTATAAAGCCATCTCTTCTCCCCTCAGCCATTTTTTACAATCTAAATAAATTTTCTGGCTTTAAATATCCTGCAAAGGGTTGATAAGCCTCAGAAAATGAATCAACCAACTCATCTATAATAAATTCTTCCTTCCATTTTCTTGAGTAAATTGCATATAATCAATAGCTTTACAGTTTTGCTTCTGTTAATCTTGAACCCCAAAATATCAAGATAAGTGAATTTTGAAATTATAATGAAGGAAAAGAATTCTGGGAAGCATAATTAAGTAAAACAAATATAATGATTTACTAAAAACAATTGATAACTTACAATAAGCGTTTGTTTTATTCTTCATATTTCTGATTTGATGGGTATGATTTTAACTGTTTTATTTTCTTTCTTTCTTAATATTAGTATAGAAACAATAACATTAAAACAAATTTGAATCATTCAGGAAATACCTTTTCATATATGAGCCCCGGATATCAATTCATATCTTTTCCAGTTTTTTGTTATAATTGCCTGTGCCCTAGTAATTGTTGCCAGCATATGGTATTCCGATTTGTCAGTTTCCTGCTTGTACAGAGTGTATCCTCTAAGTGGTTAACTCAACCACTTGACCATTTTAACAAGATAAAATTATCATTATGTATTTCCATGAAAAGAGAAAAACCTATCAAGTATATTTGTCATTTAACATTATAAGAATTTCTTCTTAAATAAGACATTTTACTCAACAGGATATATATGCTTTAAGAAGTACATTCTTAGCCATATTAGCCACTTCAGTCTCTCCAGAGCCATATTACTTAGTGTAAGAGCTTTCTTCTTTAAATATACTCTCAGTTGTACAAGACACACCTTAAAATTTTATTTAAAACTTCTATTTTATGCAAAACAATTTTTGTTTCAAAATGTATAATTTTGTGAAAAAAAAACTCAATAATTTTCAAATAACAGAAGGTTATTTATTAATTATTTAAATTTTACATCTGATAATTTTCTTGACAGAATCTATCTTGCACATTTATAAGCCTACCATCCATTCATGCATTGACTATTTCTGCCACATCTGGTCTGGTGCTTCTACTATGCATTTAGAGATTCTTGATAAAATCCAAAGAAGCTGCAAGGTTATCGGTCTTGATCTGGCATCATGGTTTCAGTCACATTTTCACTGCCTTAACATAACTTCTCTGTGCTTTTCTATTAATATTGTCATGGTAATTTTTTAATGGGCTTTCTTCTTTAGTACCTAGACTTTATGAATTTAAGCACAGTACTAGATTGGCAGCTAGATCTCATCATTTTGCAGTTGAAATGGCTAGATGTAACCATAAGTTCTATACTAAGAGTTTCTTCTCTTGCACTTCTTACTTGTGAAACTCTTTTCCAGCCTGTTGCTTTTCAGTTAACTTTGATTTTCAAAAATTTAAATACAATGTCAATCATTATCTTCTGTCTTCTTAATTCCTGTGCTTTTATTGTTCTCTCTCCTTAATAAGTTTTTCTCATATTCCTTCACACTCTGTAACCCCCTTGTGTCTTAGTGGCTTTATTACCTTACTTGGAGTAAAATGTTTAAAAAAAATTAAAAATTAAAAAAAAAAAATGAATCCTGGTAACAAAGTCATGCAGGTATAAATATTTAAGATGGAAGTTTTTATCTACATTGAAATATGTGTTAATGTTTAATTAAAAAAAGTCATTCATTATATATGAGAAATTACAATTTTAAATATATTCTGTTGGGTCATTTATTTATTGAAAACTTATTAATCAAAACAGAAGAATATTTCATATTCATATCTATGAATTTTCTTCATATAAAATTATTTAAAATTACATTTATTAGACTGATTTAAGACGATTATTGTGTTTCAGACTGAAAGTGTCCTTTTTGTTTCCATTTTCCTTAAAATTTCCCAGTTATTCACATTCTCAGTCCATGGTATTCTCAACATTTTCATGTAAGACCACATCTCAAGATGCAAGATCATCACTGTGAATTAGATTGATGTAAGATTATGATGGTCTGTTTTAGACAGACATATGACCATATTTGTATGTTTTAAAATCATGTAAGACCATGATGGTGTACGTTAGAATGACGTAACACTATGACTGTATGATTCAAACTGACAAAGGACCATGATGGTATTCTGGACTGACAGAAGACCATGAGTGTTTGCTTTTGACATAATACCATGATTGTGTGTTTCTGACTGATATAAGTCTTATGAACTATACACACATATTCCCCATGCAGCAATGTCAGGAAAAATTAGCAACCAACCATACAGCACTATAAAATAGATATAATGCTCACACCTGGTTTCTAAAAAAAAAAACAGAAATCTAGATTCATTGAAAACAGTTTGATTTAATGTAGCAGAAAATACTTCACATATTCATTAAGATAGAATTCTTCTTTATGTGTCATGTCCCCTCAGAATGTAGGCGATCATGGCTCTCCACAACTTTCTGTCCCTTGTACCACTTAATAAATTTTGTCTTTCTGTTATTTCTCTTAAACCATGTTCTGCCATCCATTTACTACATATGTTATGCATTGCTTTCTCGGTCTCTCTTGCCTTCAATCTCTCCTGTGAGTATCAGATTTTCCAAACCCTTTTGCCTTATGTGCTGTAGAAATTTCAATTCTTTCTTCCTAATGTTAATTATAAGTGTCCTTTTTGTTTCCATTTTCTCTAAAACTTTGTCATTGCTCATATGTTTGATCCATGGTATCCTCAGCCTCCTCCAGCAGAATCACATATCTGTTGCTTCAAGTTTCTTCTTCATCTTTGAGGAGATTGTCCAGCATTCACTGCC
The DNA here is from genome assembly GCA_963932145.1 of Acanthosepion lycidas. NCBI lineage: Eukaryota > Metazoa > Mollusca > Cephalopoda > Sepiida > Sepiidae > Acanthosepion > Acanthosepion lycidas. The sequence goes on along the minus strand of OZ010598.1, from coordinate 90,669,220 downwards.
ATACAGGAGGACTGATATTATGTAATAATTCAGTACTCTTTTCTTTGTTTATAATGAATTTTTTTGTTTCTTAATATTTTGCATAACTTTTGGAATGCATCTTTGGCTATCCCAATGTGGTTTTGGATTTCAATGTTGCACTATCCATTCTCTGCTAAAACACTTCCCAGATATTTAAATTTTCATATGTGTTTGATTTTGGTATCTCCGATTTTCAATTTGTACTTTCAGCTCATCCCTTTGCTAACAACCATACATTCTGTCTTCTTGTAGTTGATGTTTAATCCTTTCTTCTCACTTTCCTCTACTACCTTCTGTAGGAGATTTTGTGGTTTTCTGTCTTTGTCTGCTATCAACACTGTATCATCTACATATCTTATGTTGTTAAGATTGTCGTCACTAATAATGAATCCTGGTAGGACTTCTAGTTCTCTCAGAATTGTCTTGCTGTATAAGTTGAATAGGTCTGATAATTCCTCTATAGGTTGAATAAGCCTCTATTTTATTTGTTTTTATAGTTTTCAAATGTATAAATTTGGATTTTTTTAGTTTTATATCATATAATTTTGTATGTATTTTATAATATATAGTTTCCTATTATAAGTAATTTTAAATAAATATAACCATGCGATTAATGAAGGAACAAAAAGTGAAAATCATTCAATTATACCAAAATAATAACAATAGAGATAATACCACTCATTTGTTATCAGCAAAATGCAGAGTTCAAATACCACAAGCTTGATATAGAAAATCTGAAAGAACAGGAAGCATAAGTGATGCCCCAAGACTAGGAAGGCCAGTTTCAGCAACAAGTTTAGTAAAGCCCAATGAAATAAAAGAATCATTGATAAGCACTCCCCCTCCAAATCCAGTAGATGTCTGACTTCAGATTTGGGCATAAGTGATAGAAGCGTTTGTAGAGTATGATGAGACCTGACATTCTGAGGTTGTTACAAAGCTGACATGGTGGGGATGCAGATAGACAAGTACAGTTTTACAAAATTTTACTGAATAAAGTCAAAGAAGATGAAACTTTTCATGATAAAATATAGTAGTCAGATGAAATAACTTTTAAATTGAACAGCAAATCAATCGCCATAATTGTGTGTACTGGAGCAACGTTAACCTACATGTTATCTTGGAAAAAGATGTTAACTTAGCAGGAGTGAAGGTTTGGTCACCATTTCATCCATATGAATAATAGGGGCAATATTCTATGATGCTACTGTTAATTGAATTAATGATTGTATAGGAAAAAAATCTACAGTGAATATTTATTTAACAAAAAAATTACTTGAAATTTTTCAGTGTGATTTTGAAATTTATCCAATTTCTGTTCATAACCAGAATTGTTTTATTATGTAATACTAATGATAATATTAACTGTTTCCTTATAAGGAAACATTTAGCATTCATTGACTGAACAGCCAGTCCTGCTTTTGGTTAAAATTTATAAAATTTTTCTCTTAAAACAATTTTTAGGAAAGCTTGTTTCAAAACTGGTCTCATGTCCAGTAGCTGTTATTGCTCTTTCCAGTATTGATGGGGGTTTCCTTCCTAACCTTTTTGTGTGGATCTTGATTATATCATTATTTTCTCTTCAAATTACATGTGCAATCCATTTTAGTCGTTGCGGCTCTTTGTAGTCCTCAAGTGATGTGCTTTCTATTATTTGGTACAGTTCTTTGTTTGTGATTCTGTAGCACCAGTTTGCCATGTTCAAAGAAGGATGATCATTGCTAAGATCCATAGGCTTTACTCACTCAAAGCCTTTTTTCACAATTGATCTTAGGAAGCAGTTTTATACAGATGACAGTTTAGATATTTCTGAAAGGGTTTGCCATGGATGACATCTATATGAAAGTATAGATCTGATGAGACTATTTAAGAATATAACTCAAGTTTTCAGAATAATATTTTGGTTTTGTAGCAATTTGTGATGTTGAGAGAAACTACTTCCAGCACAGCCTATTCTATGTTCAATTTCCTTATCATCTTCTATACTAAATTTATTACAACTGATCCATACACTGAGGTAGTTGAAGTGTTTGGTATTTACTAAATCTACATCTTGAATTTTTATAATGGATTCAGGTTACATGTCCTCACTGCTTTCATTCCAATTCCACATCATAGTTTCAGTTTTGTAAAAGTTTATCTTCATGTCATATTTCTTGGAACACTTGATGGATAGAGGATGTTGATTTTTCTGTTCAAAATCATTCTTATCCCAACTATGATTACCGATGACATCATCATTACCCTCTCTCCATCATCAATACACTGGCCTAGGGAAGAAAATCAGGATTATTTTATTCTATTAGTAGATCCATGGTATGGAATGCTTAAATGATCAGTGCCCATCTCTTTTCATCTACACTTGTAAAAATGCAGGGCATAGTCTAGGAAAAGTTTAAATAGACTGTGATTTTCACTTTCTCCTTATACTCCAGATGAGGTTTGTAATGTTTTCATATTAGGAACCTCAGCAGGCATGTAAGATTTTGTGAACTGATAAAGTTCCTTTCTTAGATCGATGCATTCAGTGGATTTGGAACTTGGAAGGTGATTTCTAAAGGATGAGAAGCGAATGTCTCTATTGATGTGGTCATATGTTTGCTGCTATAGCAGGTATGCAATTTCCTGAAGTTGTTGATGACATTTATACCATCATCGCATCCCTTACCAGAACAAAAATCAAATTGACTCATTAAACTTATTTAAAATGATGTGAGCCTAGTTAATAAGAATGTTAAAATGTAAAATTTCATGGCATTTTTGAGTATGGAAATTTTTTTAATTAATTTTTTTTTAATTTTTACCACTGTTAGATTATTTTTTGTTCAGAATTTCAAAAATGGAATAATTCTGTGACTGCAAGCAATTAATTCATTAAGTTTTTATCAATTTTCTTCTTTTTTTTGTGGCACTTCCTTTAGCTTAATAAATTTTTAAATCAGAATAATTGAACCTCAATGGATACAATTAAATATTTTATGACATCAAACAGGTAGGAAAATAATCAAAAAATTAAAGCAATGAATTAAATTCAAAAGTATTAACTAGTTTTTAATTTAATTTTACCCTTTTTATACTTCTAATGTAATATAAAAAATAAAATTATTCATTGTACTAAGTTATGTAAAAACATACAGAATTAAAAAATATTATATTATTAAAATATTGGTTATATAACATTAAAGATATAAGATTAAAGATATTTTTAAACATAATTCATTTTTTTTGTTGTTAGCAATTCTGCAATTTTAATTCATTTTCTTAAATTCAGAATAATTTTTTAAAAAAACTCATTGGGTGCAATTAAATATTTTTTAAAGAAAAAATCCTGAAGATGTCGTTTCTTTATCACAATATCATGGTTAATCAATGGTTCAGCTGCTCACTGGTTCTGATGGTCTATGCAGTGTGTTCATGTGCTTACTATTTCCTTGATCTGGTTGTTTATATTTGGCCAATATATCACCTCCTTTGCTTGTGCTATGCATTGTTTCATTCCTAAGTGTCCAGTGTGGATCTTCTATAACATTTCCTTTCATAAAGAACTATTATTTCATGTTCCTTTCAATACTAGCCCTTTTGTAACTGATATTTAATCACAAATAGGTATGTATGGTGAAATTGAGTTGGGTATGTCTTTATTTTTTGTAGGCCATGCTGTTGTTGCATATTGCATTAGAGTTTGTAAGATTGGTTTCTTGTTTCTTTTGTATATGTATTCAGTTTGTGATCACTCATCGAATATTGCTTTAATATAGTATGAATATACGTGTTCATTTCTGTATCTGTTATTTCTTGGGTGTTATCTGATAGAGATGTGTGTGGTAGTGTGTTGGCTATTACTGATACATGGCCTGGCATATAATTGGGATCAAACTTGTATTTCTGTAATGCTAATAAAAATCTTTGAATACTCAGGGGACTATTTGTGATTGATTTTTTGAAAATCTGTTTTAACGGCTTGTGATAATTTTCAATGATAAAATGTGTTCCATATATAAATTAGTGAAATTTATTACAAGCAAATACTATGCTTAATGTCTCATTTTAAATAGGATAATAAATTTGTTCCGTCACCATTGTCATCTTTGATGTATACGATATTGGTAGACACATGTTACCATGTTTGTGTTGTAATACCATGCCTAATCCTTTTTTAATTATGTCTGTAATTTTCGTCTGTAGAATTGCAAAATTGGGTTTTGTTTATAATCATTTACTTTAGTTTTACTATAGCTTCTTTCTGAGGCTTGTCAAACAAAGCAAATGTACATCATTATGAAGGAGCTCTCATAACAGTGTAGTTATTTCTGAATACTTGGGTATGAATTTGCATAGGTAATTTGTCATCCCTAAGAATCTTTGTAGATCTTTTTATTTGACGGTTTAGCATTTGCATAATTGCTTTTATTTTCAATGGATCTGATTTTATTCCTTCATGTGTGATTAAGTGACCTACGTATGTCATTTTTTCAGTTACAAACTTGCATTTTGATTTATTTAATTTTAAGCTTGACTTTTGTAGTTGACTGAAGACTTGATTTAATATTTTAATGTGCTCCTCAAGTGTGTTCAACCACATTATTATGCCATCTTGGGAATTCCTTGTTCCTTATTTGGACTTGGAATACCTCACTTGTGCTGTGTATCCCATATGGCAAACAAGTAAAAGAATATCTTCTGAATGGTGAATTGAATGTTAGGAGTTTTGAACTTTCTTCATCCATGGATTTGTGCCAATATCCATTTGATGCATCTAATTTTGTAAAGTACTTTGTATTATTAATTTCTGCATATATTTCTTCTGCTGTAGATAGCTTGAAGTGCTCTCATCTTATCACTTTATTCAAATCTCTTAAGTTTAAGCATAATTGTAGTTTGCCATTTGCTTTTTCTACTATAACTAAGGAATTTACCCAGTCTGTAGGTTCCTCTACAGGTTTTATTATTCCCATTTTTGTCATGTCTTCCAGTTCCATTTTTAGTTTTGGTTTCATACCAAATTAAATATTTCTTGGAGGATTTATAACGGGTGTTATTTCTGGCTTTATTGTTATGAGGTGCGTAAACAGTAATTTGCCTATCTCCCCAAAACAGTTTTCATATTCCTGTAATAAACTCAGTATGTTTTTTTTTTATTTTCAAAATTCCTTTTATTAGCTTTAGCTTTTCAGATGGTTTTTGTGTTGAGGACTGCATTTGAATTAGTTTTTGTCACTATGAAGTGTGTTAATAATTCCAAATTTTTGTTGTGTAATGTTGCTGTGCAACTTCCTATGACTGGAATGTTTGTATTATTATAATCATTTAGTTTTACTGATGTTCTATGTAATTTTGGTTTTGGAGTAATATTTTTATGTATTCTCATAGGTAATACACTCAATTCTGCACTTGTGTCTATTCTAAATGTTACCAATGCTTTATTCACTCCAAGGTTGATTGTCCATTAATTCTGTTCTACTGAATTTATGTTCTTCTCTTGAATGGTGTCCATGTCGTATGCCTTTTGGTCTGACATTTTTGTTCTGCTGCATGTTTTTATTTTATGTAAATTCTTTTCACAGGATTTCCACATTTAAGCAAAGTGTCCTTTTTTCTGCAGTTCTTACAGCTCTTGTAAAATGCTGGACAGTTATTTTTGTTGTGTGGACCTGAGCAGTATCTGCAGAAGTTTATCCAGTTGTACTTTTTCACAGGCTTTTTGTCTTCTTGACTTGTAGTAGCCATTTCTTTTATTTTGGAATTTGGCTTTGATGCCATTTTATCTAGTCATATATTGCAGAGATGTTTCTGCTTCTGATGAAGTATCTATTATTTTCAACTCTCTTCCAGTTTCTTCCGCACTTTGACCTGCTTGTATTGCTTTTTCTAAACTTAATTCTGGTTCTCGCAGCATGTATTCGTGTATGGCACTGTCTCTGATGTGCATACTAACATGTCTTTTATTAATCTGTCTGAGATTTGCTCAAATTCACATTGATTCATTTTGTGGCCTAATTCTGTTACATAATCATCAAAATCATGAAGAACTTATGTATGAGGAACATTAGATTCTTACTCGGTTGGCAGTACATATTAAATTTTTCTGTCACCACCTGTAGATCGTTCTTCTGTGCTACATTCTCAAATACAAATGTTGAGTATATATTATCTGCCTCTTGATCCTATACATGTTAATAGAATTGAGGTTTTTATTTTCCCCGCCTTCATATCTGATTCTGTAGCTTGTAGGTATAGTTTGAATTGATCGCACCATTTTATCCATGTTTGTGGTAAGTTTTCTACAGTGAAGTTCAATTCTTTCTTTTGGATAAGGTAGAAATTCGATCTCTTTTCTTTTGTGTATCTTGGATTGTGGAAATTATTACTTCTCTGCTTCTGACACCATTTTGCTATCGTGTTAATAACAAATGAATAAGAACAATATAAAACAATCAGGTAAAAACAATAGGTCTGAACAATGCGGAATCTTTATTGAAACTGATATCTTTGCTTAAAGTTATTAGGAGGTAGTGTTTATGGTGAGTGTTAGTAAGAGGTAATGACAGTATACAACACATGTGAGATAAGTGACTGTGCAAATGTTTTCAAATGTCTAGAAATTTACATACTGTAATGACAAAGTACATTGGTGTAGGCTTTAAGAAAGCTTTATTCAACTGATAATACAAGGTTCACGTATAGTGCCCTTTTATAGTCCCAGTAAATAGAAATAGCTCTCTCAAATCAGAGAGTAACAAAACAAGGGGTGACCACTCTTTCATAACGCATACATTTATTTTTTATGGATTAGCTAGTATTTAGTATTTATTAACCCACCCACGAGGATTAAATGTGGCACAAGGCCGGTTTAATGTGGGTTGCCCGCGAGCCCGTAGGCTCGGCCAAAAATATGACCTTTGAACCCGCCTGGACGGGTTCAGGTCCTGTCTACCTCCCCGAAGGAAACCTTGCCCTTCGGCAAAGCTTCCTCCGAGTTCCTCCCTGCATTAGGGAGTTCGACAGAAGCCAGCCCGCATGATCACAAAGCACAGATACTACACTTTGATCCTAAAACGGGCCGGGACGAAGACATCTAAATTAAATTATTTTTAAGGTGCGTGTGTGTGTAAGTGAGCTTTTTTTTGTGTGGCACCTTGTAATGACCTTGCAAATATAAATTTTTCGATTGAAAATACAAATCCAGCATTTCTTCTTATCCTCGGATAGAGGCAATATAACAGATTATTATGGCTCATGAAATAATTTATTTTGCGTATGGGGAAAAATTCCACCTATTCTAGAGATTTCCGTTTTAAAACTCACCTTGTACCATTCCACTCGATCAAATGGACACGTGGATAAAAATACAATAACGCATTATTTTTATCATTATGCATTTAATAATGGCTTAATTATTGTTTACGTTGATTTATAGGGATGGAAAAAACAATCAACAGAACGGGACGCGCCTGTTTTTGATCAGTGGCAAGACGCAGGGAAAAACTGAAAGAAGCAGACGAACTATTTCCAAACGCGGGTTTTTTTTTTGTTTTTCTGTCTTTCGTCGGATTCAGTCGACTTCAGTAAATTCGGAAGAGATCATTTAATGGTTGTGCCTCGTCGCTGGCCAAAACAGGGAAGAATTGAACAAAAAAAAATGCCCTCTCTTCCTAAATGGCTATTTTTGGAGAGGAGAAAAAGTCGGGACATTTTCAAAAACACAGAAATAAACTAAAAAAAAAAAAAAAAGTAAGATTTCTGAATTTTCTCTGTTCTTGTCACTTTCAAAAGAAGTTTATTTTCATAAAAAAAAAAAACGATACTACATTTTTAGTTGTTTTTTTTTTAAACGTTCATCACAAGTTAAGGTTGCTTTGTCATTTTCTTGTTTTTGTTTTGTATTACCGGAGAATCGGTTAGATTCTCAGCACTTTTGCTAAAACTTTTTTTTTTTACTTTAGACAACAATATTTATTTAGTCGTCATATTTTGTTTTATAGTCACTCTCTAAGTGCAATCGTGTATTGTAGGTAATGGCTTTCAACTGGATCATCATACGCTACAAACAACATATTTGATATTTTTAATTCAATATTTAAAAAAAATAAAAAAACAAATGAAAATATGACGAACGTTTCAAAAATTTTATTTAGGTGTGCATTTGCAAAAAATGGTGTCTATTCTTTTCAAGCAAGATGACATCAATATGGTTAATAATAATTGATTTATTTTTTTGAATCTTATCAAAATTATTATTAAGTCAGCAATTTAACAGATTCATTCATAAAAATTAACACATTGAAATTAATGTAATTTTAAAAAAAAAATATGTTTTCGGATCTTTTTTTTTTTGTTAATTCACTCCAAATAATTTTTACTTATTGCAAAATTCACCCCAAGAAATTATAAAATTTTAAATCAAAGTTTGTTTTTTCATTAAATTTTTGGCACTCTTTTGAAATTATAAATTTTTAAATAAATCTATTCTAAAATGAAAAAACAAATATTTTGTTTAGCTTTCCTCGCAACTTCAACCCTCAGAATGAAAAAATTACCAAAAAAATCAGGGATTTATTCACATTTCGTAAGTGCGGCTGATATTCGAGGTATTTACAAGGAAAATTTTAAAATTTAAAAAAAAAAATGTTTTTGTCTCGTTTGTGTGAGTGAGCGCGAATACTGACCCCACATACTTAGAAATAGTTCACATGTGTCGCCAACATTTGAGTCCATCGCAAATGTCGGCGACAATGGAAGAGACTTGCTCTGTGAGAATTTGGTGTGAATTTTAGAAAAAGAATTTCTATTTGCTAAAATTTTTAATAAATAGAGATTCTTTTTATTTTGACGTGAATTAACAGAAAAAAATCCTAGTTATCTAACACTGCTAATAATTTTGATAACGGAATAATTTTTTATAATTAAAAAAATTAAAAAAGTCACAATTTTAAACACAGTACTAGATTGGCAACTCGGTCTCATCATTTTTGAGGTTGAAATTGTGAGATTGAAGTTGAACCATAGGTTCTATGCTAACAATTTAGGTACCTCCACAAATTGGGTATATGTAAGGTTTAAAATAAATTTTTAAAAAGTTAAAAAAAAAAAATGTAATTTAGCTATAAATGAAAGCTAAAGGATTAAATTTACTATACCTAGTAAGCAAAATACTTTGGTGTATTTCAAACAGTTGCATTTTCTTTTTTTAGTAAAATTGAAAGCCATATTTTAGACATTTGTAAACAAAAGTTAATTTTCTGTTTTAAAAATCTTGCAGAAATAAAATATATATTTCTGAAACATTATTTGAGTAAAATTAGCAAATTTAAAGTAAAGTTAATCTGATTTGAAACAAATATTACTTATAGCATAAAATGTTATATACAAGTATTTCCTAACCATGGCGTCTTGTTTTTCTGACGTGTTAATCAATTTATTAATGGTGGATTGACTGCCAAACATGTTGATAGTTTAAAGTGTGGTGCAGCAGATGATAAATTTCGTTAGGATTTTGTTTTGTTTTTTATGTAAAGGAGAGGGACCCTTAAGACATGTAACCTTTTAAGATTAGATTTATCAGTTTGTACATCCAGACTTTAGAAATTCTGCATTTATATACATATATAAACACAAATCGAAATTCTTTTAAAAATAGTCATTGGCTTCAGATTGTAATAAGCTTTAAAATATATGACTAGTAAATATAGTTTTTTGCTTAATAACAATATTCCCTAAAAATATCTCATCGAAATTGAACTTTAAAAAAGCTTCAAAAACTTTATAAATTATTTAATCTTGTAAAAATTCATTTTTTATTGAAAAAATTTTTTCCTTCAGACAATTTTGTCATTAATATATATTATTCAGAAAAACCAATTAAAAACTTCTTTAATTAAATAATGTCTTAGTTTTATTGCATTTTTTATTTTTTGATTTAGAACAGATTTTGCAAAAAAAATGCTGTGATTTAAATTCTTCAAAAAATTCTGCTTTTAACTAATGTAGTCACTAAAAATTATCACGTTGTTGAATTTCTCAAGTTTTCATAAAATTAAGTAAGGGGCTGAAACACATGTAAAAAAAAAATTTTTTTTTTTTTTTAACAAAAAAATTTCCAAAATAATTTCATTTATTTGTGAATAAGGCCTGAAAATTTCATTAAAATCTGATAATTAAATTATTTGATTTTTGCAAGAATTTCCAAATTAATGTGTTTGTCACCACGAAAAAGAGGCCAAAATTTGCTATGCTAAAAGTGAGTACAACTGCCAATACAAGAAAAACAAGTTTTTTAATCAAAATTTTGAATGTTCTAAAAAGGAGTACGAAATTTAATAAAATAATCAAAACATACTTTGATCCTTCCTTTTAATAATAGCATAAAGATTTTGACAATAAAATTATGTTTTCATTAAGTTTGGAGCATGTTTTCATCATATGATGATTTTTTAGTGATTTCATGGAGGTACCTACACTATCGTTACTTACTGACAAGAATTACTGTTAGATGTTTTTCATGTTAATGAAATAATATTTGTCATAAAAATTGTTTACTAAAAAAGCTTCTTTTTTCTAATTATTTTTAAATATGTTTTTCCATTTTATTTTGTTGTTTTTGCCATCTTTTTCTTCTGCAATCAAAGCAAAAATAATCTTTCTTTATATTTTGTAGATGGTGTCCAGTTTCAAAATGTTGTTTCGATGGGCAGCAAAATCTGCTGCTGCCTTGGGTGACACAAATGCTGGGTACACTGCTGGTATCTAATAATAATTCTACCAAACCAACAAAGAACTGTTATCAAAATGTAAGTCTTTCACAATCATTTATATGGACTTTGTACATATGTCTTCTGTGCTTATTTTCCTTTCAATCCATATAAATCTGGGTTGATTTTTATTTGCAGGACAGAGCAACATCAACCATTTGTTAACCAATTGGTTGATGCTTTAAACCAGTGGTTCTTGACAAGAGGTACTCACATTCCCTAGGAGGTGTGATGATATTGAATTGTTAGTGTTGGTTTAAGGAAACTCTATAGTAGTGTTTGGCAATCTGACATAAAAGTTTACATTATAGAAATTTTGCCAATTGCTACCATCATAATAGCATAAATGTATACTTAGGGAATAAGTATATTATAATAAATAAAAATTAAAGAAACACAATAGTTTTATTATTTACACATGGAATCAATATTGTTTTTCGTTAATTCTGGAAGGAGTTGCAAGAACAAGTTGGTGGTTTGAAAGTGGTGCAAACAAGGAAAAAGGTTAAGAATCACTTGTTTAAACTAACAAAAGTTTTCAGTTTTGTGTCAATAATGCTATTGCTTGTACTTCCTAAAGTGCACACATGTATATACAAAAATGGACATCTCTACATTCACTTCTTTTGTATTCTTTCAATTTAGCTTGTTCAGGCAATAAAAATATGTTGTTAAATGTACATAATTTTTTATATATTCATTCTTATACTCTGTGAAAACACCCATGTATCCACAATACTATCAACTGATATTATTCTATCAACAATTGGTAATGTCCACTACATGTGCATCATTAAATTTGAAATATTGGTCTGCCAAATGGAAAAGATGGTTCTTTATTTTTTTCCTCAAATCATTAGATAAAGAGCAATCCACACCTGTAAGAAACTCAATATTTGAGTTGTACAATTTATTAAACTTTTACAAGCTAACACCTATTGACAGCCATCTTCTGTATGTAATAGTAATTGGTTTACTATTTCAACTGTTTTATTTCACACTGTTTCCCAACAGTCACAAATTAAGTGAATGTCTTTTAATTTTATTTATCAATGTGACACATGTAGACTAACATGCAATTTGTCACTGAGCTTTTGTTTTGTTTTTTACAAGGCATTATATAGTAAATAGTGTATATTTCAGGGACTGCTTTCTTGAAAGATAGCAAATCCCTTGTAACAGCCAATCACTGATGGTACTTCATCAGTAGTCACTACTTTATATTGCTAAATGGGATATTGTATTTGTTTAAATGCTTCTCCAAGCATTCAAAAATATGCCATCCCATTTGTGTCAGGAAAGCATTTTAAAACAGGAATAGAGGCTTCTTTTTTTTTTTTAAGAAGATGACTTACCTTGTGTGGCAAAGTGAGCATATGTATGCCTAGTGTGCAAAATGAGTAAGGAAAGGAAAAAGAAATGTGGCTGCCCTAACGCTTGAATTTAAGAAAAACATGGTCTCAGAGCTAGGAGAATTGGCAAGAGTGGTTGGGCATATGCAAATTTTTTGCAAGATCAGCTCGGCATAAAAACACTGCATGAGTGAGAATAGACATTACGTTTGTGAACGTGGTACTGCTTTCACAGAGTGACTTTGTCAGTTGGGAAATTTATATAACTGGAGTCAACAAATCACAATAAGCACAAATAAAAATGATCTGCCTAAGAGTAGGTCATTTGTGAGCATCTATGCTGGTGATACAATGGTATATGGCTGCACCTCGAAAGCACTAGATGATCATAGCATGGCAGTTGATCTCTCCCCTGATCAAGCTCTAACAGCTCAGTGGGTGAAAAACTGGCTAGTCACATTCAATGCCCTGAAAACCAAACTAGTGACATTCAGTCATCACAAGCAGACCCAGAACTTTCACCGATCATGGTGAACAGATATTCCCATAGGGAGGCCCTGTGCCATAAGCACCTATTGGGACAAACTCAACCCAATCATAAAGTGGGACTCGTACATATGATCCATTGCTAAAAATGCTGTAAAAATGGTTGGTTTCCCTGGACTGTTCCAGTAAGTACCTGACTCCTCTTGCTATTCTTTACCTTTTGAAAAGTCAGATCAGGCTGGTAATGGAGTACTTCTGCCATATATGAGCATTCATTTTCTAGTCTTGATAGAGTCCAAAGGTGTCTCTATGTTTGGCAAATTATTTTCCATCTTACAATCCATTTCTCCCAAACAAAATGATACAAGCTTCTTGCAGCTCTATTGTTATTTCCATGGAAAGTACTCAGACATACTATATTCTAGGGTCAACCGTTATCTTCGCTACAGATCCCCATAAATTGTGACTCTGTAACCCTCTACCTCGAGTGTCTCTTGGGTCTTGTACAGGGTGAACATCACTGTAGAAAAAAACAAAAGAAAGTGTTTTTAAACAATATGTACTGTAAAATAGAACAAATCTTTTAACTACCACTTTAAAACAAATAAGAAACATTTTAGTGATTTTGCTTTTTTTAAAGTGAAAGTAAACAAGACATATTATCATCTAAATTACTGTATGTGCTGAATAGAATTTCCTAGGAAAACAAATTTTAATCATCACAATTTTATCACTATTTATTGGAAGTCTACTAAAACATGAAATGATGGCATTTTTATATGTTTCTCAGTAATTTTTGACCTTCTAAAATGTCTTATTGGCACCTTTGTGAACTCCTGATATGCACCTACATATACTGGTCCTTTTCTATCAAATTATCATCTTGCATTTGGTTTCTGCTTTTATTATATTTTCTACCATCAACATATGAGGTGTGGGCAAACATTCCATGACAATCTTGTTTTATCAATATTCATTTTGTATGTTCTCTATGTGCTGTGTCCTCTCAGGACGTAGGTGATCATGGCTCTCCACAACTTTCTGTCCTTTGTAGCTCTCAATAAATTTTGTCTTTCTGTTATTTCTCCTAAATCATTTTCTGCCATCCAATTACTCAAGCTCACTAAGTATATCATGCACTGTTTCCCTCTGTCTCTCTTGCCTTCAATCTATCCTGTATCAGATTTTCCAAGCCCTGTTTCCTCATTATGCGTCCTAGAAAACTCAATTGTCTCTTCCTGATGTTAAGTATAAGTGCCTTTTTAGTTCCATTTTCTCTAAAAAAAGTGTCATTGCTCACATGTTTGGTACATGGTATCCTCAGCATCCTTCTGTAGAATCACATTTCTATTTCTTCAAGTTTCTCATTCATCTTTGAGGAGATTGTCCAGCACTCACTGCCATAAAGGAGGACAGATATCACGTAGCAGTTTAGTACTCTTTTCCTTGTTACTAGCAAAATTTTTCTATTTCTCAATACTTTCTCAGCTTTTGGAATTAATCTTTGGCTATCCCCATGTGCCTTTGGATTTCAGAGTCACATTTTCCGTCTTTGCTAAAACACTTCCCAGATATTTAAACTTTTGCACTTGCTTGATTTTGGTATCTTGAATTTTCAATTTGCGCTTTGGGCTCATCCTTTTTCTAACAACCATGCATTCTGTAGGAGTTTTTGTAAGTTTCTTTTTGTGTCTGCTATCAGAACTGTATCATCTGCATATCTTATGTTGTTTAAATTTTAGCTGCTAATAATGAATCTTAGTAGAGCTTCTAGTTCTCTCAGATTTGCCTTGGTGTATAAGTTAAATAAGCCTGATAATGGTGCTATTTTATATTGTTTATTTTTTTATTTTATTTTTTTATTTTATTTTTTTATTTCATTTTTATTATTATTATTATTATTATTATTATTATAATTATTATTTCTTCTTCTTTGCATAAAACCATATACAAATGTGGATCAGTGCCATAATTATTAAATGTATTTTGAAAAAAAATTCAGTATATAATGTTAATTCTATATAATGAATAGAAAAGTGTTGTAGATGTTGTGGGGATATTTGTACATTTAGGAAAATTTTCTGACCTCCACCATCTTATTAAGGCAACCTCATTTATTAATTATGAATTTTTTGACCCTTTATATGATTTTCCAACCGCACCTTTTATTGAGACTCCTACCCTTTTTTATTAGTTAACTAAGAGTAAATGCATTGACTAAGAAGGAGATTATGTTGAAAAATAAATATTTGTTGTCTAAAATAAGAAAATGTTTTCTTCATCATTAGGTTATGGATTCATTGATGAATCCTAGTAATTTAAATCTAAAACATGGACTGTCAGTAACAAGATAAATTTTATTTTTTGTTGTTATGTCTAAATATTAATCAGTCTGATCTGTTTGGCTCTTCCATCCCACAGACCCATGATTCATAAAAGAGAGTGAGTGTCACATGACTGACCTATGACATTTAATATCTCCATCAAAGTGTACTGAAAATATGAATTCATATAGATACCAAGGTGTTGATCATTTCAGCTTCAAACTGAAAAGTCTTTTCTCAAGTGCCAAACCATTTGATTCAAACAGTCACCTTTGTTTTTATAAAGTCACTCTTTATTCACTTGGATAATGTCTTTAGCTCACAAGTTCAAAAATCTTCTACTGTCTGTCTCACTCCCTGAAATTAAAGAAGTGGAGCCATTTTTTTTTTCATGACCCAGACTACCAACCAACAGAAGAATGATAAAGATATTGATAACTCTGTCTTCATGTCTGGATATTAGATTCATTAAACAGATATGATGACTAGATGATTGGCAGTTAATGTCTATAGTATCATATTCATAGCTGGTTTAATGTTATGTATGTATTGTGTTGAATTGTAAGAGAGAAATATCAATAGTTAGATCTAATAAAATGAACAAAGTTCAACCTCTTGGCTCCACCTATCTAAGAAAATATGTTTTATGAATGAGTTTAGATATAGTCTTGTTTATCCTGGAACACCCAACCCTACTCTTTTAAGAAAACATTAGAATGTGAACTCTTCCAGGCTAGAGGTAATTTTAGTAGAAATCAAAGTATTCATGTTATCTGGTATTGTAATGATTACAAAAAAACAAACAAATTTTGTTGTTCCTTGAGTCCTGACTGTTTCAAGTTAACCTTCTATTTTTTATTTTTTTTATTTTTTTTATTTTTTATTTTTTTTTGTCCAGGAAAGCTACTTTCTTTACTGACTGGATGTATTTCCCACAATCATTTATGGAAGGGTAATATTTAATAAAGATGAACAAGGGTTATGAAAGAGCAAATAATGATGAAAGTAACAAAATATAGGAAAGTGTAGAGAGTTAGGATCAACCCCCCCAAAATGTATCTCACACACACACACACACGAGAGAGAGAGAGAGAGAGAGAGAGAGAGAGAGTATGAGAGAGTGTGTATCATAAAAAAAATTTAAATAATTTTGTACATCATTTGGACTGTTGTCCTCATTTTTATTGGCATATTTATGACACTTTACATTCCAGCCTTCTTCAGGTGATATACGTTAGAATTTCAAACTGAACACTTTTAGTCCATGGGGTAGAATGTTCTAGTTCTTTTTTGGATATCTCGGTTTCATTTAACTCCTTTTAGTAAATCAACTCTCCAAGTTTTTGTTCCTTTTGCCGTAGCCAGTTATTGAACTCACAACTCTTTGGGTCATGTCACTTTTTGGATTACTTCAACCAATGATTTTATCTACTGGAGAAACATTGTAAACATGCCAATAAAGATGAAGACAACAGTTCGAATTATGTAAAATTCTTAAAATGCTTATACAAAATTTCCCTTTAAGGTATTTTCTTGATTTAATTTTTAGTTTTAAAATATTTTATAAATAAGCAAAATTGCTGTATACAAGTTTGACTTTAGAAAACTTAATAGTTCTTCAGAATTAAAATCAACTTATAGGCAAAAGAAATGTTTGCACATTTGTCAGTCAGATAAAATGCCTTGCAGGATTATTGAATTTTACTTCATAATTTTGATAAAAAGTAAATGAAAAACTAGAAGAAAATAATGTAAAAAGAAAAAAATCATTGTCTCCATGTTTGTTTTTATTTAACAATGTACTGGCTGATATATTCTTCAGCCTTCTTTATGTGTATATTGCATTTGGTAGTCTTGCATCCAGTTAAATATATACCTAAAAGAATACACTCACTAAAACATTATTAAAAACAAAAACAATGAAGACAGTAGTCTGAAAAATATAAGGAAAATACTTCATGTCAGAATTAAGGAAACATAGAAATGACTTTTTGATTTTGATCTAAAACATTCAAAAAAATATCCTCTTTTCTTTTTGTCTGAAAAAAAAAACACTTATATTTTTAGCTGAAAGGTAGATTGTAAAAAATATACATACATTTAAGATGATAGCCACCATGACAAGACACCTTTATTAGGATTTTGGAAAATAAAAAAAAATGTTTATTTCATATTTTTCTTTCTACATATGTTCTCTCTCTCTCTCTCGTTCTCTCTCTTGTATGTCTGTGTGCATGTGTGTGTGTATATATATATATATATAATGTATGTATGTGTGACTATATTTTCATTCTTATTATTTTATTAATTAATAATTTGGTTAATCTATATCCAAAATCATTTCTTATTTATAAATATTTTACTAATAATAATTGGAAAAAATTCATTGAAATTCTGACAATTATTATTATATTTTTTACCAAGGCTTCTTGCAAGACTTTAAACTCATTCTTGTGTAATGGTGAGCATACAAATTGGTTTTAATCATCTTCATGTATTCCACTTTGTTACCTTGTGCTAAACTAAGATAATTTTTACTAAATACCAATTCCATTAATCATAACACCATGTCAGATGCCCTCTGAATCAAGTGAGATATCTACTTTAAACCAGAATTCAGGAAAGATTGTAACCAATGTTGGTTACATTTTCAAATATGTATCGTATTTAAATATGTAAACACATTATTTTCTTAAAGGAATGAAAAAAAAAGTCTAATCAAAAATGTTGTTCAGCACAAAGACAGTCTAGACAGATTTTTTGGGTGTGCATTCAAATGAGAAATGAAAGAAAAAAGATCAAAATATCTTGAAGCAATGAAGTCAAGCAAAGATAACATTATGAATGTTAAATACGAAAATAATAGGCATATATGTGCATAGATAAGAGCTAATGAATGTGTCTATATAGTTACAAATACATAACACATACATATATATATATATATATATATATATATATATATATATATATATATATATATATATATATGAGCAGATGGTGTGTGCGTGCAAATATGTAGTATGAATGCATTGTTGTTAAGTGATTGTAATATGCAAGTATACATTTTAAAGTGATTTTTATGTAGTTAATGGATTTTTTAAATCCAGTATTATTTCTTATTAGGATAGATGCTATAATTAGTGTGTATATACATGTTTGAGTAGAGATTGATGTTTCTTTTAAACAGTGAAATTAAAGACTGAAAAGTCCTACAGGACATTTTCTTTAGGAGGACTTTCTTATGGTTCAGAATGATGATATTTCATCATTCTAAAAATAAGCTTGCCATCAGTGATGATAAAAAAATAAGGATATTTCATCATTCTAAAAATATCATCATTAGTGATGATAGAAAAGAAGAATATTCCCTCATCCTACCCTTATCATTATAAAAACAGACCTTCACATGAGAGAGAGTAGAGTAGACTTGGGTACCCTATAGCAGTAGTCACTAAACTAGTAAACAAGTGGTAGTAGTCAAGAGAAACACATGTCTGCCAGCACTCCAGAAGATCAAAAACAGACGATTTCAAATGCATCCTCACAAATTAAATTCTCAGAACCAAACCAAAACTTTTAAACAAAAGAGACACTGAGAACATTTTTACACTATACCAATATTCTGTAATTTTTGAACTGGGATATCTACTCAAATATGTGTACCCACTAAATATAATGCTTATAGTCATATGAAATATATCTTAAAACATACAAGATGAAATTAACTTAAAACAATATACTTGTTGGTAATGAAGCATTGATTAATATATGTAAAATTTTTTTAGTTAATATTTCATTGTTTCATTATCTTGCTTGTATGTTTTGACCAAAATGTTTAAATATAGATAAAAACACAGAGTTTCAAATCAGATTAAGCATGAGGAATTAAGCTGTAAACTGATTTTCCCAGAACATATAAGATGCTGAACTCACTTTGTTGAAGCTCAGGTGACTTGTAATATGGGAGACAAAGTTTGTGGCAGTACTTTATTGGTTGATTTTCAATTGTAAAGGTAAATTTTTATGATAGAAGAAAATCAAAAATCAATGTCATGAGTTAAAAAGTATTCAGAATTATAATACCAGTTTTATTAATAAGATAATTATCTTTGCTACTGTATACTTAAGTAAATAAAACCAAATATAGCAAGAAGATATAAAGGCATTGAAATAAACTGTCAAAAAGTAAAAGTTGACACAATTCCTCATAAGCAGCCAACGTTTCCACTTCATGCTGTATTTAAGTCTTTTACAGTTAAGAAATTACTTAACATTTGAAGCTTTATACTTACACAGTTGATAGCTAATTATTTATTTTCATATAATATAGCAAAAAATTGTCTGTATGCCTTTTTGATTATGACATTCTTTCAAGATTGAAAACCTTTAAACATCTGAACAATAAAATTATGATAGAAAAGCTCAGATGTTAATAATCCGGTCCTTCTGAAATTCCTTATTCAAGCAAATTTAGACCATGAATTGCATGAACTTTGCACCTAAGAGAAAAAAATTTTTTTTCTTTCCAGTGCTCCAATTCTTATCTGTAAATAAATTTAATTCTGTTCTTCCTCAAAAGCTGATGTGCCTTTGCACAGCCTCACTTAGGGATTAAATGAGATGAACTTATACAGCATAAATTAGCATCTTTATCCACATGGTTATGTAAGCAATCTGAAATAGAATTTTTGACTCTTAAACCTTATATCTAAAGCATTTATATTTTTGTGCTGGAGAATTATCTCAGAGGTCCAAGAGGGCCAGAGTGACATAGCCTAAATTTGCGCATAAGATGAGTAAATTGTGACTGAGGCACACTGTAATGACACGACACATACATCACTGAGCCAAACCAAGGCTGGCAGTGTGTACAAGATCCTAATTTTCTCTGCTTAGCAAAAACAAATAAAGGAAGCAAGTGTTTTTTGAGACATTAGTAAACTTTTGCACTCAGTGTAGGTTAGGTTGGTGCATTGCAGTGTGTGCTAAACCAGAGTCCCTTGCGAGTGCTGTTTCAGTGGCTGTTCTCCAGAATAAACCATTTCCTTCTACAATTTTACTGCTGTGTAAGTTCATTATAGTGGTTGAATTCAATCCCTGGTCTTAGAGTACAATTAGAAATCACTAGGAAGAATGTCAAACATAATAGTAAACAAGGAATGATATTCCTTTGAATGAAATAAAGGATTCTTTCAAAATATGCTTATCTCAACTCATTTTATGGTGAAAATAAATACTAATCAATTAAGCATCATTGATAATACTTCATCTGATTAAAAATAAATATAACACTACTGCTGCTAATACTGCTCATGTAAAAATTAAGCAGAATGGTTCCAAGAGAGATTGTTGAATAGAATGATAAATTTAATGTTAGATTTGATCTTCTTCAAAATGTTGGGCACTCATAAGTCAGTCAGAGAAACTGTTACATTCAACCAGGTTTCCCTTAAACAAAAGGGGTGTGAGTTCAAATCTCACTGAAAGCTTATCTTTTATTTCCAATCCATGTTGTCCACTCATTGCTGTAGATCAATGCTCTTAATAAAATGAACTGTTTTCTTGATTGCTAATCAAAATATTGCCACAAACATTGTTATAAGGAATTTTGGGGACAGTCATGGCAACTGGCATATTGCCTATGAAATAATTATCCCTTCAAAGATATGTTCAGATAACTGAACTTTATAAGTTTTGTGTGTGTGTGATTTTTGTTCCACTGCCTTTACCCATAACATTTCAGCTTTCTTCAAACTACTTGTATGAAAAGAGACAATATCCTTTTATTTAGTGATGCAATTCAAAAAGCAAACTGAAAATTTAATTTTTAACAGCAACTCTTGTAAATACAAGTCATTCTATTTTCAGCAATGCATGCAGCACAGCTTGTTTCTTAACATTTTTAATGTGTTCCCAAGCCATTCCTTTGATAAACAAAAAATTCCATACTGTATCCCTGTTGACTGTTAAGAAAAAGAAAACTAAACACTGTTGAAATATATACTCATCTGATTTTTTGACTATCCATTAGTGTTCTGTTTTTGAGGTATTATTTAAACCTCCTCACTGTAGGCAATGTACATCCCCATGATCTTTTATTAAAAAAAATGTTCATCTGTCCAAAAATGTCTTTGAATGATACTTCACAAAAATCATAGAATTAGTTATCCATATTTTGTGAAAATTAAGTAAGGAAAAATATTTGTTCAGAGCTAAAGAGACATTGTTATTTAATTTTTTCATTTTTTTTTTTTTTTTAGAATTACTGTGTCTTAGTAAGGTGCTATTTTCAAAGGTCATGAGGATAAAAAAAATGTCTATCCCAGCTAAGCTTATTTTAATTTCCTTTGTGGCTGAATCGAAAAGAAAGCATAGCATAATCATTATCAAAGAAAGTGTAAACAAAGGGAAAATATAGACAATACATCTGTAGGTGTTGACTGTTGATACTTCTGTAGCAGTGGGGTGGTGGGTATTTTTTGTTGGGTTGAGGGTGGCTTTTTAGACTAAATCTTCACATTCCATTCTCCAAATGTGAATTGTCAACCCAAGAGGAGGGGATGTAGATTTATCTAATGAAATATTAAATGTTTGCATGCATGATACTAAGTGTTTTGTTTTTTTCAGAGAGGTATTATTTTTTTGGAAGTTTTGAATTTTAAACTTTTTGTAAAAATGTGGTTATAACCAATTCATTTTCAGAAAAGTGATTATGGATTGTTATTTACGTGTATAACAAATTAGTGAAGTGCTTATTTCTGTGTGTGTGTGTGTGTGTGTGTGAGAGAGTATTTACATTGTTTTGTATGTGCACATATCGGTTTTTTCTTTGTAAATTTGTAACTGTGTGCAACGTATCCTTTTTCTTTGTGTGTGTGTAAAATGTATTCTTGTGTCTTGTATTCTGATTCATCTTGATGTTTATTGTTTTGAATGTGTACACTACGAGTGTGTGTGCATGTGTATGAACAATGTAGTCTTTCTCCTGCTTCATTGTGTGTCTGTTTGAGGAAGATTATCTGTGGACAGCTGAAACTACATTTCCATCATAAATTATTGTCCCCAGCCATAAATGAGCGGATCTCCAATAACGGTGGTGGTTGGGGGTGTCACTCAGATGATGGGTGAGTGGGTTAATAGATGAGATTGAGGGGGTGTCTTACTACGCATAATGAGCAACCAATGCTCAGACATATCAACCAGTCCTCCTATATCTTTCACTCTTTCTCTCTCACACAGACATTCTCAAAAAAAAAAAAAAGTACCCCATTTCGAAACAACAATTCAGTTCACTTGAGGTCAATGCTTCTTGCATTTTGAATTGGATTATAGCAAAGAAGTTTTGTGCAGCTTTACACACATTATCTCTTTCCATCTTACAAAGCATTGTACTGACATAACAAAACAATATCCAAATAATTATAGGGCAACTAAGCAAATGACAGCTTTCTACATGGCAATTGAATATCATTTAAGAAACAAGGCAAATTGGGAAAAATTTTAATGCTTTTTATAATTAGGACATTCATGTACCTTTAAAATCAAGATATATAAATAACCATGTAAACGGGATTGATTTGTGCCTATAAGTGGGCATCTGGGATTTAACAAAGTCATTTACACTTTATGCTCTCTGTCATCAATCTATTTACATATTTATATAATTAATGGAACCAAATGTTCATCTCATTTATACCAATATAAGATGGCATTTTTTTTTAACAAAGTAGATTTTACAAGTAAAAAAATGGACAAATCAGCAAGTGACATTTAAGAAATTTTGTCCAAAAGTGTCTAATCATTTGTCTGAATTTCTGAATCTTTGAGAATTTGATTGGTATAAATGGCATACTAAGTTCAATCCCAAAGCACAAGCTGTGACAAAAAAAAAAAAAAAATAAATGAAACTGGTTATCAATTTATCTGTGAAATTTATAAGTGAAAAACTAAAACATTCATCTGATAAAAGGGTGGAGAATAGATCAACATAAATTTTGCATTAAAAGCAACAAAGATAGAAATGTAAATCACCAAAAATAAATGTGGCTGTTGCCTATGAATGAACATGTAAGTTTGGAGAAGCATTATTTTTTTTTTTTTTTTTTTTTATCAAGTGCTTGTGATCATTTTTATAAGCATAAAATCTATGATAACCAGAACTTTATATTAGTATAAAAATGGTCAATTTAGTTTGAGCACCTACTTGATTAATAAGGCTTAAAGTACAATACCACACAAAAGTCATAGGCCACCTTAAACTATAATAAACTTTTAATAAATTATCTACATATAAATAAATGTTTGTGGTTCAAAAAATAAAAATAAAAAAAGCTTCTCCCAGGATCTCTCTCATCCTTCCTTCCTCTTAAATCTCCTTCTTCCTTTCTCATACAAGACAAACAAAATCCCCCAACTCCTATTTTTGGTCAAGCTTTATAGCTTTTCTTCCTTCTCATAATTCATCTCTTTCTGCAATATCACCACCTGTCACTGCTTCTTCTTCTTCCCCACCATGAGGTAAGCAACATTCCATTTTCTCTTCTTCCTTTATTCAAACCACATGAACCTAAAAGATGATTTCACACAACATAGTCTTGTGTGAAAGACAGAAATTTAATTTCTATCTCCTCCATGTTCAGCATTTGCATCATCATCTGCAAGGACCACTTCCCTTAAATCCCAAATATTTTGTGGCATACCATCAATGGTCAGGTTGTTAAGTGATTGCACTCCATCCACTCTCAAGTTTGGGATTAAGTAAAGTAGTTGTGCAGCTGGTATCAACAAGAGATATCGCTATTACACTATCCACTGGCACTTCTATGATTGGTAGAGGTCAGTACTCCGCCTTTGTTCTGTTGACAAGGTAGCTACTGGGGCAGAAGCTCCCACAGCTCATTTCCCTGAGCCTGAGGGCAATACCTCACAACATGCCCTAATCTCTCACAATTGTAGCACATTACTTTTGATCTCGATGGCTCCTTACAGTCTCTAATTAGGTACGATCCCAAACATTTATAGCACCTAGCACTCAATGATTCCGTATGATCTTTGTTTTCTTTTGGTCCTGCATTTTGTACAATCACTGCCACTTTTGCTGACCAAGAGCCTTGCAGCTGGTATCATTTCACAGAGGTCCATCTTTTCTACACCAGGCACTTGTTGCAGCCACACATATGTTGTCTGGGAAGCCCATCACGAAAGCTAGTTTTGCCATCTGATCCAATCCTTTCTCTAGATATCCTGCCAGCCACTTTTGATATTATTAGTGTAGACGTCCACTAATTCCCCAGTCCATTTCTTTCTCTTGAGCTTTTCATAATCTTCAAAGGGCTCTTCAGTGAATGCTTTTTTCAGTCTGGTCTCCATCATGTCCTTGTCCAACTGGTCCTCATCACTCATTTCAAGGTAGAGGGCAAGTGCATCTCTTTGCAGAAAGTGGAATGAAACTATCAAGGTTTGCACTTTTTGAAGCTTTGCCACTAATTTCACCTTCTTTATCCATGCGACTATATCACCTACTCTATTAAAAAGTGGTATCATGTCTCTATCCAGTCTCCCCATTCCAGATTCTATATTGCTGAAATAGCTTGTGGTCCAAAAAATAAAAATAAAAAAAGCTTCTCCTAGGATCTCTCTCATCCTTCCTTCTTCTTAAATCTCCTTTTTCCTTTCTCATATGAAACGAACAAAATCCCCCGACTCCTATTTTCGGTCAATCTCTATATCTTTTCTTCCTTCCCATAATTCATCTCTTTCCACAGTATCTTTCTATAAAAGAAATCGCTGCCTGTTGCCACTTTTTCTTCTCCCCGACCACGAGCTAAGCAACATTTCATTTTCACTTCTTCTTTCATTGAAATTACAATGTTTTGTACCCCTTTTTTTCACAAATAGTACATTGACTCCACAAATGTCATTTACATAGCTAAAACTTCATAGTCTGGTGGTGGTGGTGGGGAGGTTTCAAATCTGAGGGAAAAGATATTCACTAACCTACAAAAATGGCAATAAGACTTAGATCACTTTGCATAAGTTAGAAGCAAATGGAAATAACTTATTAAAATTTGCAAAAGTTTGCATTTTAGCATTATTATTATTATTATTATTATTTATATCAGCATAGTTTTGAACACTTTGGCATGATGTAATGGTTAGCAAGCTTGTCTTGCTAGATCCATTATGACCGAATAGTGAGTTTGATCCTCACTGGGTGCTCCATACTCGCGAACTTGTGCCATATCTAAGCTATGCTTAGTAAATCATTATATCAACATAATTTGAGTTAACAAATTATTAGAGTTCTTTAGTTAACTGAGATCACAGCTAAAATCACAAAAGAAAACAGAATAAAGATTATGGAAATGTCTGCAAATATGAGCCAGAGAAAAATAGCTACAAAAGTTCAGATTTTGAGATGTTCAATTTCTCATGTGCTTTTGAAGTTTTGAGAGACTGGAGATGTATTAGATTGATCAAGATCTGGTCATACTTGAAAGCTACAACAAAGGACAATCCATAAACTGATTAGAACATAAAATATCAAGCAAAAATTACTATTAGACAACTGTTTGATGAATGAATGAATGTAACTTATATAATTTGTTGTCAGTAGACACTGTTAAATGCATTCTTCAAGAAAATGCATTGGGGGAGGTGTATAGCTGCTAAAAAAAAACAAAGTTGAACAACAAAAATTTGAAGGCCAGATAAGAGCAGTCAAAGATGTATGAAATGTGGGACATATTTAATTGGAGTAAAATCATATTTAATGATGAAACAAAAATTGAATTGCATTATAAAAAGAGAGAATTTGTTACAAAGCTGAAAGGAAAATAGAAATAACACCCACCTCCACTATATTACAAAAACAGTAAAGTTTGGAGGCCATAATATAATGCTTTGGGGATATATAAAAATGATAATTCTAGAAATTTGATAAAAATGGATGGAAACTTAAAATAGTATTAAATATATTGAATTACTGATAGACACATGGTGACAAAATTTTTCAGCATGACTGAGCTCCATGCAATAAAGCATGTGCAATTCAACAATATCTGGTTGACAAAAATGTAAATGTAAATGTATTAAAAGATTGACCAGCACAAAACCCAGATATAAATATTATCAAGCAAATGTGAACAGAAGAGAAGAGTTTGTCTAAAAAATACACAATTTTTAAGAATTATGCAAGCATATCTAGAGAGAATGAAATCCTGTGTACACAAAATTTATAAATGATTTGTACACATCCCTTTCACAGGGGTATTAAAGCCTTTATTCTAGCTAAAGGAAATTTATACAAAATACTAATCTAATATTTTTCTGTTTGTTATACAGAATTAAGTTTTGTGTTTTTTTTTTTTTTATTAAAAAATTCTATTTACTTGTCTTATACAAAGTGGGGGAAGACATTTCTGTAGGTTAGTGAATATTTCTCCCTCAAATTTAAAACCTCCACAACAGACTATGAAGTTTTAGCATATAAATGACACTCATAGTCAATGTATCATATGTGAAAAAAGGGGTACAAAACATTTATTTGTAGATAATTGATTAAAGATTTATTATAGTTTTGACATTTGCATGGTACTGAATATCTTTTCATATATCATGTTCATTTGGTTCAGTTTTTTTTATTCATATCTGAAAGAATAATATCTCTGCAAAAGACCTCAGTTGTAGGTAATTAATATTTGATTAACAAACTAGAAATTGTGGTTGATTTTGTTAAAAATTTCTGTTTAATCACATCCCTTTAAGAACATTTTGGCTTCAAGTGACATTTGTTGTTAATTAATTAATAGGCACTAATCAAATAAACAACATGGAAGAAATGAAAGAAGAAAATAAAATAGTAAATAATGAAGATGCTGAACAGAATCAGTTGTAGACTTCAGATAACATGAAGAGGCATTGAAATAAATATTAACAAAATTAACCACAAATTCTTGTCTATATTACAATAACTTTCAAATGTTTCTATATTTTGGCAGAAGAAAAAGCAACAGATAGAGTTGTCTCTAATTATTGTTGGCAACAAGTAGATTACAACCTTGTTGAAAGTCCAACTTAACATTGGTTGGCATAGATTTTTTCTTTGTACTTGAATAAGCTACAAGGTTTTGAGATAATTTTAATTGTTAGTTAAATACTTTATATAAGTATAATAATTGTGTACTGGGGACATGCCAAAAAGATGGTAAAGCACAACAAACTGTTATGATGAAACTATGTGTATTAATCTATAAATTGCAATAGATACAGCTGATCCTCCATGTTTCTGAAGCCAAGTCAAATTATTGGATGTCACAGGTCCTCAACAGAACACTTCTGACCTGTCTTATAAATCTGTAATTGATTGATAGTTTCACAATCAAACATTAAATGAGAATCAAAACTTATGCAAACACATTGGCTAGATAAAAAGAAAATCAGATGACTGGACCTGAAGTTAACTCTCTTGTTTATTTGTTTATTCACATCAGTGTCTTAAAACTCAGACTTTGTCAGTAGCTTCAAAAATCCATGCTCTGAGAATGAATGTGTTTAGAAGAAAATCAAAATTATAAGCACATGTCAATAGACTAAGCCATTTATTATGACAGATTCGGAAAGAAATGATCAGTTTTTGCTTAATAAAATGAGCAAAATGATTTTAAGTAATCAATAAAGTTATTAAGGATAAAAAACAAAGTAAATACAATGCACTGAAAACTTATGTTGTGGTAAGTGTATTTTAATGTCAAAGGTTTGCCAATTTTAATTTCATTGAGAAGCATATACTTTTTCTTGCAAATATAGTTATTATGAGATCTGTGAGTAGTAAGGTGAATTTTGACAGTTTTTATTTCTACTTTTCAGTAGTTATCATGGCCAGAGGAGTACAAGAGAGAACTGATAGAATATTTTTACAATTTTGTTTGTAGAACATTAATGTTGATTCTGATGCATTGGTAAAAGAAATGAGCATAAAAATTTAATTTTTATGAAGACACACACCTGCATAAAGATGCAATCATACAGGAATTAGTATATAAGTTTAGAAGTTGAGCAAATATAATTTGATAATTGTTAACATTTCCACTTTATTAAGACGGTTGAGTGAAAGGGACAGTATAGAGAGACCTGAATAAATACATTCACAATAACACCTACAAAAAATTATAATGCGACATATGCTCATCTACAAATATAATTATATACAAAGCAAATCCTGCATTATCCCAGGATAATATCTATATACGTATGTGTATCGTTTTATCTACAAAAACAAGTTTGTTTTTTTTATCATACACATAAACATGTATTCACACATAGGCAGACACAAATACATGCATAGATACATATATAAATAAATAGGTACATAAATATATACTACATTCACATATGTATATCTACATGCATACATATATAAAAAATATCATTAATGTTTACATTTAATTACATTTTAATTCAAGAGATGAACTAGAGGGTATCCTTTATGTATAGGGAAAAATCCTTCCAAAACAGAAATAAAACTAATGCAATTCACTATGCAACTGACATTCCACACCCATGAAACTCCCCCTTGGACAATTTATTTTAATGTTGACATTTAACCAAGCCATTGGGTAGGAAGTAATGTCTTTTTGCATTTGACATTTATTTGGTGAACATTATATACAGAAATGAATAAAGAGAGAAGCCCACACTTAAATCTTTCTACCTTTCAAAATAGAACAGACTGAATTGGGTTTTAGAGAGTGAGAAAAAAAAGAGAGAAATTCAACATAATTTATACACAGGATGTCTGAAAAGATTCTACCAAAGAGAAAATAACTTGATTTTCCTTTTGTGTTGAATTTGTCTTGTGATCAAATGTCAGTGAATGCATAGATATCTCCTTAGATTTATTTATGTGAATACACTTCACTAAATAAGATTTTAACTTACAAAAAAAAAAAAAAGGGGAAACAATAAAAACAAAGCTATATATATGAATACAGAGTGTGATGAGTAAATTGTAACCATTTTATATTTTTAATATTGTGCGTGTGTGTTGTTTGGTTTTGATTTTGATGATTGCACAGTATAGTAGGGTCAGTTGGGCATCATCTGTGAGAAAAAGAGCAAGGATTAGGACAGCATTCACCAACTTAAACAAGGAGAATGTCTATAAAAGTTGCAAGAGATTCCAAAGTCATCTGGAGGCCATGGTTGTAGCCAATAGTGGTTCAATGAATAAATCTAATTTTTAGTATTTTAAGATATTTTTGTGTAATTTTGGTAAATATATCTGTTAAAATGAGATGTCAGTGTTATTTTCATTTTTGTATAATTTAGATGGCAATTTATCCATCGCAACATATATATATAAATATATATATATATATATATATATATATATATATATATATATAAAATTTATCATTTAAAAGTGAAGGAGATATTTTCATATAGTGCTCAATATTAAAAAAAAAGAGCATTGATGATATTATTTTTTATATATACACAAAAAATACTTAACTGTAATTGTCCCTATCAATCCTTGTATTTATATCCTAAACTTTCATGGTACTATGTACACTTTTCAAGGGGCTAATCCATATATTAAATATTTCCAATTGTAATGAATATCCATTTCTTTTTTTTTTTTTTTTTTTTTCAATTTTCATATTTGCATCTTTTTTTTTTTTAGCTCTGTTATGTTCATGTTTTTACATGTGCCCATATGTTCATTCATAAATGTAATTGTTTTTCAATTGTATATTTTTAAATTTTTATTTTTGTTTGTATGTATATCTTTTATTGTTTTTTATATATATATATATATATATATATATATATATATATATATACACAGTGTAACCCGGATATAAGAGACCCGGATATAAGATAGATTTTCTCTGGTCCCGTCCTCCCCGATATAAGAGAATTCGTTTTGAGTGACAGTGTGATATCGTAAATCAGTCAAACAGAGGTCAGTTAGAGAGAGAGTGAAGTACAATGACTTAATCTTGACTAGTCTAGAGACACAGTGTGTCCAATCTGTGTCTGTAGGAGACACCCTCTACCTTATGATTTTGCTTTGTTTGTCTAAGGGTAGCGCCGCCCGCTTTTTTGCCGACTTTGCTTGTTGTTGCATTTACTGGACAGCACTTTCACTTTACCCACTGTTCTGTTGAGTCAGAAGTTTGTCTGTTAATTTTGCCACTGAAAACTATTTGCTTGCAATCATTGCGATTAGCGATGTCGGCATCTCAACGAAAAACTCTGAGCATTTCTGAACAGTTCGAGCTCATCGACGATGTCAAAGTGAAGAAACTCAAACTGGCCGCTGCAGCCAAAAAGTACCGAATCGGTTATTCAACAACAGCAAAAATTCTCAAGAAAGAAGACAATCTCAGATCTTGCATGCAAATGAACGGAAACACTAATCGCAAACAAAAGCGCCAATCCATGCACAAGAACGTTAACGAAGCGCTTACACATTGGTTTACTCAAGCATGTGCTCATGGAGCTACCGTCACCGATCACATCATCAGGCAGAAAGCATCACAACTGGCCGTAAATCTTGAAGTTGATTTTGAACCGAGCAATGGCTGGCTCATGCGCTGGAAGCAGGCCAATAATGTTTCATTCAAAAAATTTCACGGTGAATCAATGTCAGCAGATCACGGTTCTGTCAACGAATGGGTGACAAACGTTTTGCCGCAACTTTTTCATGGATATGATCCAAAAGATGTTTGGAACTGTGATGAAACGGGAATTTTCTACAAAGCCATGCCGTCTGGATCTTTGCCATTTGCCGGCGACGAACAGTCAAATGGGACAAAAGTTCCCAAAGACAGACTCACGATGCTTCAGTTCACAAACATGGACGGCAGTGAAAAGCAAGCTGTAGTTGTTGGTAAGTCGGCAAAACCACGGCAAACAGATTTTGACGAATTTATCAGCTTCGACGACCGTACACAATATTATGGAGAACTGACTGACACGGACATCACACGTAGTATAAAATCAGATGATCAAGATTTTGACGAAGATGATGATGCTGAAAGAGTAAGTTCTGAAGTTTCTGAAAGTGACAAACCAGTGCCAAATTCTCTGGCTGCATTGAATGCGCTTGAAACTATGACAGCCTACTTTGAAGCAAAAAGCGGTAATCCTGATGGCGCATTGAAAATGATTTACGGACTGTATGAAAGTGTTCATGATGTTAACAAAGAGATTTCTGTACAATCAAAAATGACTGACTTTTTTAAGAAAAAGTAATTTTTGATTGAATTATTTTGAAAACTGATTGAAAATGTATTTTTGTCTGTGTTTTTTATGTCTATAACTGTTAAATAAACTAGTGTTCTGTACGTAAAAAGCGTTATATAAAGTGTTCCCATACTTACCTAAACAAAATAAACCAAACCCGGATATAAGAGACTTCTTCTCCATTCCCGACAACTCTCTTATATCCGGGTTACACTGTAATTATATTGTTATATTATTATTTAATTTATATTAGTTTCTGTTGTATTTATTATATTATGTTATATTAGTATTTAAGTTGCAAAGTAGATATTTATTAAAATGTCTGCATTTACCCACTAATTCATTTCTCATGTTCAATAATTTGATTATTGAAATTTATTATATTATTTTTCTTCTAAACACAGTCTACATTTTCTATTATTAATATTATATGGGGGTACTTTTTTATGATTTCCTCTTTAATTTTAGTAATTCTTCTCTGTGTGTGTGTGTGTGTTTATATACATATATATATATATATATATATAATAACAACTAATAGGTAAATGTTCTGATAGGTCATTTGGAGTTTGGTGATATTTTATGAAATGGGCTTTATTTAGTTTAAAATCTTAATAAGTGACAATTTTTGTATTAAATATGTGTGCATTTATATATATATATATATATATATGGACAGCAATCCCTCCTTTTATACATGTTTCATTGAATGTGACGGACAAAAAGAAAGCTTTTTATTTATTTGTTTTTTTAGTGTCTTTGGATTTTTTTTTTTTGTAAGTGTGTAGGAACCGTCTATAGTGATTTTTTTTTTTTTGTCTATCATATTCAATGAAACATCATAAATTTATAAGTGAACAAGTGACCTGACTTGGTAGTACTCCATCCAGGAAATGTTTAAATGCATTCTTAAGCATAAAACAGACTGTCACTGCTGAAGGTTGACCTCAATATCCACTTTTATATTTATATTTATATATGCTGATATCAAGCAATTTAACTTATAAATATATTAGGTTGGTGCAAAAATAATGACGTAATAATGTCGTTTTTTGACGTATTTTTTAACGTCGAAAAACGACATTATTACGTCATTATTTTTGCACCAACCTAATGGCATACCTTAAAACTATATTTTTATCATATGTGTGTGTGTATGTGTGTGTGTATGAGAGAAAGTCTTGAGAAGCTTATTAAATTTCTGTTTTATTGCTTATACATACATTTAGGAGAATGTTACACATTTAGCTTACGTATAAAAATCAGATTTTTTCCACTCCAGCTGCAGAAGAATGTTTAACAACCAGAAGGAGCCCTGGTTTTACAAAATTGACTCTCCTCTTCTGCTCTTGCACTGCAGCTTGTTTCAGACAGGGAGTTTGCCTGGAAAACTTCATGCCTCCCTGTTGGATGTTTCTCTTGTTTACTAGCAGTGATTGATTGCATAGGAAATGGGTGTTCTTTTTAATGAATCCTTGCATCATTTCTGTAGTGATTCACCTGACCATTTTACTGAAAGAATTTTTTCTTTTTTGCATTAACAGTAATCTTCTATTTTCATTATATAGCCTGTTTACAACAGGTGAGCCTTTTGTAACCTTGTATTTCTTGATGACTTGAAGACTTCAGCATTAATGATGACGTCATTCAAGTGCACATTGAGAATGGTACAGTTTCAACACTGATAGAAGCAATCATGAAAGCATAGATGTCACTGGTATATGACCAAGAATTTAGTCCCACCTAGAAAGGAATGTAGGTAGATGGCTTTGTAGACTTGATTTTGTATCTTTCCTTTCATTCTTATTTCTTTATATGTGTTTGATCAGTTTATCAAAAGCTTCATTTAACTTTGGCAGTTAGTTGCCTATTTCTCTAACTTGTCTGGCATTAGAGGAGATAATGAAACTGGATTAATCCTGGACAGCTTTCAGCTTTGTAATTTTGAGGGATATGGAAGGCAGGAGATACAAGGATGCTATAACTCTTTGTACTGTTCGCTGTACAATTTTGTTCTGGGAAAACCTTGGTATACAGACAAACCTGTGTCATGTTTCAGTTTACTTCTTGTAATCCTGTCTATGCGTACACACGTTTTGTGTGTATATATATATATATATATATATATGTGTATGTATGTATGTGTGTGTGTGTGTGAGAGAGAGCAAGAGGGAGTTCTCATCACTTGCAATATCAGCAGTAAAAATGAAAAGGCTCATTTAAAAAAGAAAAAAGTTTAAAATGAATGTGTTTTTCAAGTTCTATTTAAATTTTGCTTAAATTCAAGTTCTTCTGTTATGGGCAGTGTCCTTGCCCTTCACAACTTCCTATTCTATTCCTTGGAGATCTTAGCAGTCCCTGTTCTGCTATCTATTTACACAAGCTTGTTGGTTAATTTACTCACTGTTTCCCTCTTCTGCTCTTGATTTCTGTATGCACTGTGAGTATCAAATTCTCCAAGTCCTTTTTCTCCATTATGTGTCCAAAAATTTCAACAGTCTCTTTCCAATACTAGGTATATGTCTTTCCTGTTTCCATTTAATTTAAAACTTTGTTGTTGTTCACATATTCTGTCCTCAGTATCCTTATGTATAACCACATCTCTGTTGTTTCAAGTTTTCTCTTCATCTTTGAAGAAATTGTCCAAATTCACTGTCATATAGGAGGATTGTTATAAGGTAACCAAAAAAGTTTTTGCCAATTTTTTATGTCATATAGGAAGAAGTGATCATTTAGATGCAAAAGAGTGTGTCATATGCTAGGAAAGCATTGAGAGTGATGGCATTGCCCTTGACCAATGCAGGTGCATTGTGCACACACACACACACACATCAGCCATAGCTCAAGCAGTGGTGAGGAAACATGGGTGTGTTGAAGCAACATGGAGGTGTTGTTTGCTTCATGACTTTTAGTTGGACTTGTCCACAGCCACGTCTAGTCATTGAATACATCAAGCCTTTGGAGATAATGGTGTGAGTGAACACCCTGCCATGCATTGTTTCCAGAAGTTCAGGTTGAGATGAGAGATCTGTCCCTTTGTGATGAACCCCACAGTGGCTAGCCACAGGTCCTGGATGATAAGGCCCTGAAGGTGGCCATAGAGGAGGACAGAAGCCCAAACTGTGGTGAGCATGCCAAATGCTTCCAGATTTCTGATGAAAAAGTCAGACTGCATTTGCACCAAACAGGGAAGGCATACAAGCTGAGCAAGTGGGTACCCCACACACTGTTGGAAGCCAACAACGAGTGATAGCCTGTTTCTCATTGCTTTCTCAGCACTGCAGTGTACCTATATTTGATAGAGTGCTCACCAGTGATAAAAAGTGGGTCCTGTATAACACTCCCAAGCATGCCAATATTGGTTATCAGTATGGGATCCTGTGCCTCACACCATAAGGCAATCTCTAAACCCACACAAGATCATGCTCATGGAGGACTAGTTAACAAGTGGTGCACTATAAGATGTTACCAATGGGTCTAAATATAATGGTGGGCCTGTAATTGCAGCAGTTGGAACATGTGCAACAAGCATTGAAGCAGAAGGAGCCAGTATTGGTTAATCACAAGAGTGTACTGTTCTTCCATGAAAATGCCAGGTGTCACGTGATACAATCAGCCAGGGAAACCATATCGTGACTTTTTTGGGAGACAATATGCCATCCACTTTACTCCCTGGACCTTGTGCCAACAGATTACCACCTATTTCATTTCCTGGACAACCACCTTGGTAGGAAATCTTTTGCAAATGAGGCAGACTTGTGACAGGCACTCACAGACTTCTTTGCATCCAAGACACCTGATTTTTACTGCCAGGGCATTGCACAGCTGGAGGTACATTGGTAAAGGTTCTGGATACTGATGGAGATTATTTTGAGGACTAACAGTATGTCAAATTTTCTGTATACCTTTTTCCTAATAAATAAAAATGGCAAGGACTTTTTTGATTACCATGTGTAAAGAAGTTCAGCACTTTTTTCTTTGTTTCTAATGAAATTTTCCTTTTTCTTAATACTTTGTTTAGGTTTTACTTTTCCAATGTACCTTTGGATTTTGGTGTTACATTATTCAAGTGTTTCAAGTAATATGTACTCATCTTTCAGGATTATTTATTATATTATTAATATTTTTCTCTCTGTTTTTCAAATATTCATAACTCTCTTCTATCATTCCATGATACCACATTAATGACCTCTGATAAAAATGTAAATTTATCTTTCATGCATGCATGATCACTAGCACAAATATTTTGTTTTTAATACTAACTGAGATTCATTACAAATAACAAATTTGTGTATCAAACGGAAAACTGAATGACTTTAGTTAACTCTAGCAAAACTTAATCATTGGCTGTTTACACATGATTCAGCTTAATTAAATCCAACAATTGTATTTAAAAACATTCATTAGAAATAATTATATGAAATTTAAGCCAGCAACCTAACTAACAAGGGACTAATTACTAGATAATTACCAGCAAGCTTATTCCTGATTTCTTGTTTAGGAATACAAACAATAAATGTCAATCCTTTTGATATCTGTGAGAAAAATAACTTATCAGTAACTTATTTATTATATGGTAAAAGCACTGATTGAAAAAGTGAATAATGGAGATGATTGAAAGAATCAGCACATGTTAAGCCTCCTTGGTAGACCTAGCATAGATGAACACTATCTGGGAGCCACTGATTAATAAGGACACTCAAACATTTTGCACCACCTGAGTACAAACATTAGGTTTCAAGCTCCAAAATTGTACCATTGGATTGTCCAAGAGACATTTACCTTGTCATGCCTTCCTAAGTACTTGAATTGCAACCCTATTTTATTAAAAGAAATTAGTTGCATCCCCCACCCCAATCATTCAGTAAAAAAAACTTGTGTCCTTCTCTGCCTGATGGACTTTGCACATTTCTGGTAAACTCAATCATTATTGATTTTTACAGAAGAGCAAATATGTAAACAAATCTCCTTTGATACAAAATTTGTTTAAAAACCTATTAATTTTTTTATATTTACTCATCATTTTTTAGCCATGTATTTTAATCTAATTTAAATATTTTTCAATTAAATTTAAAAAATACTTTATTCGCTCTTATCAGGGAAAAAAATACCGTAATGAATGTGTAATGTGAACAAATTTCATATCATGTCTAATAAATTTTTTTGCTAAAAATATCCCTTTACATGTTATATTTATAATCTTCAAATTCATCTGAGTCCATGATATAAAAAGATAAAATTAAATTGCGAATTAAAATAACTTACGATAAATATCAAGAAATATGACAACAAATATTATAATTAAAAAATTGTACTTTTATGTTATCTGAAATCATTTGAATTTAAAATAGGAAATTTTGTGTTATTATTTTAATATGATAGAATTTTTCAGCAAGATTATTAAATTTTAAACTTCTTTACATTTTGAGTATACAATAGCAAAGTTTTATTTTTTATGGGAAAAATTTCAATAACCAGCCAATAATGATCTTAAAGATAGAATATAAAATTAAAAAAATCTCAGTTGCACTTGTAAGCCCTACTTTAAGAAGGTTTACCTAGTAGATTAAAGACTTGGTTAAACAAATTTTGTTCCCTGGCAGCTGTAAGTAACTTTTGGGTTGTGTAGTGCAAAAAGTCATATACTCAATCAGTGGGAAAAAAATAGTCAAGTGGTACAAACAGACTGGAGAATATCAACTGATATGCAATATCTCTAAAGCATAGAAAGCAGAATGAGAACAATTTACCACTAGATTGACTAAAGAGTTTGGTTCAAGATTCTGAGAATTAAGTATGACAAACATCTGAAGAAGGCAAGAGGGTACAATGGCTGAAACACAGTATAATAACCAAGCTGAGGATACTAAACGGAATGTAAAAGCATTTAATCATGATGGTTCCTACATGTACAATGTAATGAATGAATGAATCCAGTGACCATAGCAAGGATTCGCGGGGGGGGGTTATCATGATCCTCTGGCACTATATCTATCCTATCTTTCCAATGTTTTCCTTTAATATTGTATTAGAAAATTAAATGCATTTGATGGTAAGAAAAATTATGATGATTAAGAACTGAATTTTAAATTTCTCAACTTAATGTTTTTATACAAGTTTCTGTATTCAAACTGCATGTTGCACAATGCATATTGCATATAAAGAGAAGAGGAATTGTCAGAGGTTATAAATTGATGTGATGAATATGCATACACCTGGGTTCCCCCTCACAGTAATATGATTGGCTGGTGTCAGCCATAAATACAGACTGATATGGAGGTACAAGACGATGCCTACTGACGACGCCTATTGACTACGCCTATAGTCTTTCGCCTATTACGGTTACCTGCTAGATTGTCCTACTCGATTACAGTAGTCCAAAACCACTTTGCTACTTCAAACAAATATATCCCTTTCCAGAACATATCAGTTGGCGACAAGATTCAAAACGACCTCACAAGTTAAAACAAAAGAAAAAGAAATATACAGTTGACAACACTTACTAACGAAGAACGTTAGAAAGACTTGTTCGACGCTTACAGAAAGTAAGTAATTTTTCCCTCATTTTGTTTTAACGCTTAGTAATGAGGAACGTTAGAAAAGGAAAAACTTGTGCAACACTTACAGAAAGTAAGAAATTGCCCCCCCCCCTCTTGTTTGGACATAGAAAAGTTTATTGTCTACATAAATTGGAGCAAAAATTTTACTTGTGGATACGTTGACAGAATGGAACAAATTGCAGAATTAACTAAGGTGCTACAAGTCACTTTACAGCAACAATTCCAACAACAACAATTTATCCACCAACAAGAAAGGTTTGAAAAGTTATTCAAACAACAGGCAAAACACAATAAAGCACATTGGGAAGATGTATTATCTAGTACAACAAAAGAACCGGGTTCTGGATTTTTTTCTGCTGAAGGAATTTCAAATTCACTCGCTGAATTTAAATACGACCCTGACAATATTTCTGACTTATAGTTTGAAACAATATTTACGAAAAGACGCGAACAATGGTCCGACGAGGAAAAAATCACTCTATTGTTGCAGAAGTTGGGAACAGAAGAAAATACAAAATACATGAATTTAATCCTCCCAAAGAAGCCAGAAGAAATTACATGCAGCAAAACAGTAGAAATTTTGTCGAAAATTTTCAATGAAAGAGATAGTCTGTTTCATACGCGATACAAGTGTCTAAATATCGTAAAACAAGAGGATGATGATTTTGTCACGTATGCAGGTGTGGTTAAGGGACAGTGTGAGGCAGTTAAAGCAAAGGAATTGTCAAGCGACATGTTCAAGTGTCTAATTTTTGTGCAGGGTCTAACGACACCGAAGGACAAAGAAATTAGATCAAGAATCCTCACTATCATGGAACAGGATCCGAAGATTATGCTACAAAAAATAATGGAAGAATATCAGTGACTTATAAACATAAAAAAAGATAATACTCGGATTGAGTAGAAGAGCATTTCACAAGTACAAACTGTAAGACAACAGAAGTGGATACAAAATAAAGAAAAAAATTATATGCAGTTCATGTAGAGGACAGCATATAAAGAAGAATTGTTTCTTTAGGGATA
This sequence comes from Acanthosepion lycidas, assembly GCA_963932145.1. NCBI lineage: Eukaryota > Metazoa > Mollusca > Cephalopoda > Sepiida > Sepiidae > Acanthosepion > Acanthosepion lycidas. The sequence continues at coordinate 90,630,452 of OZ010598.1, read as the reverse complement.
AAATATGTTTTAATTGTGGGCGTGTAGGCCATAGAAGTTCCCATTGTTGGGCAAAACAGAAAAATAAAAGCAGTCTCAAACAAAGGTGAACGTAGTTGTGTCTAAAAATGAAATTGAGGAGGGTCAAAGAAGAAAATACCTCAATGTAAAAATAAATGAGCAGACCGTAAAATTATTACTCGATTCAGGAAGTGATATCTCGGTAATAAACAAGCAAACATGGGAAAAAATCAGTTACCTACCATTGACTAACACAGACAAAATTGCCAGGGGAGTGTCAGGAAAAAGACTTAAGTTTAGAGGTGAATTAAAATGTAACATTTCATTCATGGGAAAAATTCACAAATCAAAAGTGTGTGTGCTCCCTGGTTCAATAAACCTCTCTGGTTTAGACTGGATCGTATTGTTTAATTTATGGGAGTTGATGTACACAAAAACAGAAGTCAACTTCGAATTGAAAGAAAAGTTAAACCAATCTTTAAACCAAAGAGATAAGTACCATTTTCGGCACTAGACACAATAAATGGGGAATTAGAAAGGTTGCAGAAAATTGGTGTAATTTAAAAAGTTGATTACTCGGATTGGGTGTCTCCAACCTTATATATAAAAAAGAAAAACCGAAAAATCAGAGTGTGTGCTGACTTTTCAACAGGCTTAAATGATTGTATGAAAGACCAAGTGTACCCTCTACCGTCTACAAAGGATATATTCACTAAATTAACGGAGGTAGAGTGTTTGCAAAGTTGGACTTCTCGGAGGCTTACCTTCAGGTTAAAGTCAGTGCAGAATGCTCGAAGTACCTGACAATAAACACACTAAATCGTCTTCCTTTTGGATTGAAGGTAGCTCCAAGCCTATTCCAACAAATAATAGACACAGTGTTTGCTGGTATGGAGTATGCAATTGGATATTTAGATGATATTTTGATTAAAAGTGAAAACGAGGCCCAACACAAAACGCATATTAGAGTGGTATTTCAGAGAATTGAAGAATATGGATCCAAGCTGAGTGCTGAAAAATGCGAGTTCTTCTTAAAGAAGATAAAATATTTAGGGCAGATCATTGACAGTAAAGGAAGAAAACCGGATCCAGAAAGGGCTGAAGCTATAAAAAATATGCCAGCACCTGATAATGTGGCTAAACTCCAGGCCTTCTTGGGATTAGTAAGTTACTATAGCATTTATATGCCAGAAATGTATATGAGAGCTCGTTTAAATAATTTGGTGAAAAAGGGGTGCAAAGTGGATATGGTCGAAAGAATGTGAACAGGCTTTTAAAAAAATAAAGAGCTGTCTATTACCAGACCTATCATTAGCGCATTTTGACCCGAAGAGGAAAATCATTGTAGCAGCAGATGCCAGTAATGAGGGACTAGGTGCAGTATTGCTTCATAAATTCGAGGACAGATCTACAAAACCAATAGCACATGCCTCGAGAACGTTACTGCCCATGGAATGAAGTTGAGGTCAAATCAAAAAAGAGAGTTTAGCAATAATCTACGCTGTAAAAAAATTTCACAGGTTTTTATACGGAAGACAATTTATTCTGCAAAGAGACCACAAACCACTGTTAACAAAATTTGGTTCAAAAAAAGGTATACCAACTCACATGGCAAATCATCTACAGCATTGGGGTGTAATTCTATTGAATTATAATTTCAAAATAGAATATGTGCCTTCAAAGAAGCTAGGTCACGCTGATGGGTTATCAAGATTGATACCTAAATATACAGAACCACTGGAAGAAACAGTAATAGCAGCGCTAAGAGACGAAAGTGAATTGTCAGGTCTGTTATGCAACACTATTCGAGAACTACTGATTACACTAGATGTGAAAAAAGCAGTGGTGAACGATTTCATTAAAAAAATGAAAAAGCAAGTCTGGTTGAAAAAGAAAACTAAAAAAGGAATTAGTGTATCACCTTTTTCAATCTGCGAACAGCTATTACTATACATAGATAGTTGTAATGCCAGTGATTCTGCAAAAGAAAATTCTGAAAGAATTTCATACTGGCCATCCAGGGATTTCAAGAATGAAATCGCTAATGAGAGGCTATACTTATTGATCGAGGATGGACCAAGACATAGAAAATTTGGTGAAACAATGCAGAGGATGTCAACTGGCAGCAAGGGACCCACCAGTAATGATTCAACCATGGCCAAAGACAGATCTCATAGACTTGATAACATATTGACTATGCAGGGCCCATAAATGGATCTTATTACCTGATCATTGTGGACAGTTTCACTAAGTGGCCAGAAATTGTTAAGTGCAGACATCTGACTGCAACAAATACAATAAACACACTTCATGAAAGTTTTAGTTGCTTTGGACTCTCTAAAACTTTAGTCGGCGACAACAGAACGCAGTTTCCAGGAAGAGAATTCAAGGAATTCTGTACATCATTGTCCATTGATCACGTGACAATGCCAGTATATCATCCAAGATTGAATGGACAGGCGGAAAAATTTGTGGACACTTTTAAACGAGAATTGAAGAAAAACCAAGGCGTGGACATGAATGAAAGAAGTATTCAAAAATTTTGGGCAGTATATAGAATCATGCCAAACCTGAATACGACGTCAGGGGTATCGCCAGCAGAGTTAATGTTTGCGATAAAAATACGCTCTGTGTTTGACAGACAGTTGCCTAGTCCAGTGAAGAAAACTGCTAAAAAAGAAAACCAGATGACTAAAGCGTATAAGCCAGGTAACAAAGTTTTTTTCAAAAACTTTAGGGCTGGAAAAATGTATTGGAAAGAAGGAATAATAACCAAAAGAATTGGACAGGTCATATATGACATAAAGGGGGAAAAACTTTGGTGCAAAAGACATTGGAATCAATTGAGACCCAGACACACTACAGAGGTCATGGAAAATACTGAAGAGCTTCCAATGGAAGTCCTGTATGACACATTTGAAATTCACGTTCCAGTAAGTCAACATTTGCCAATGGAGGTATCCTCGACCTCAAGGCCAGAGATACCAGTGTGTCAAACCCCACCACTGCAAGGAGGATTGAGGCAAAAAAGACTTAGGAAAAAAAATCAATCAATTAAGTCCAGACCCTAAAAAGAGAAGATATTGAAGCTAAATTTCACGGAAAAATTTAGCTCAGGGAGAGGTGATGTAATGAATATGCATACACCAGGGTTCCCCCTCACAGTAATATGATTGGCTGGTGTCAGCCATAAATACAGACTGATGTGGAGGTACAAGAGGTCACCTATTGGCTACACCTATAGTCTTTGCCTATTGCCTACCACTACAACGAGGACCAGTCCATTACGGTTACCTGCTAGATTGTCCTACTCAGTTACAGTAGTCCAAAACCACTTTGCTACTTTGAACAAATATATCCCTTTCCGGGCATATCATAAATTAAGGCAAGGATTACTGTCAGAATAGAACTATTGTATGTTTACTGTAAATGTATTGCTCTGATTTAACTAAATTTTAAAGGCTATTTTTTTGAAGACTTTAAAATCAATCAATGTAAGAACTTGTAAGAAATATGATAATATTCAGAGCAGTAACTGGTTTTAAAATTATTCCCCACCCTCCATCAGTATAATACCAAAGTCTTAAAAGGAATTTATAAAGTTTTTTTTTTAATCATTTCACTCCAAGCAAGACAAAAAAAAGACAGATTTTGCAAGATGGAAAAATGGCATTTCAATGGCATTTGATTTGTACTCCTTTTTTACTTGGTTTATTTTAGAAGTATTGAAAAATGTTATATACTAACATTAGCAATTAACTGCAGTTACAATTAATTCAATAAATAAACCTCCAATAATTGTGGTTAAATTTAGAATTAAAATGACATTTTTACAGCAAAGATTTTGTATGTAAATATCTGGCTTTTTTTTCATGTATCTTTTCACAGTGAACAGTCTTATAATTTGAAATGTTTGCATAAATGGACATGTCTGATATAGAGAAAGTTCATACAATTTAGCAAATGTCATTACTAACAGTTTACTGGAAAAAAGAAAGTACAAATGCATTGACATAGAGAATCTGGTATATAATTTCAGTTATATGTGAATCTTTTGATCATTAGTAACTTTGGGTGAGGGAATTGCTTTGGCATATATGTATTTGTGGAGATTAGTTAGCATTTTTGTGTTTGACTGACTATGACCTGTTGCAAAATGCCATATCTATTTTCGGGTGATACAGACTTGAATTTACTGAAACCAACTGCTGTTCATTGAAAATTCTTTTTTTTATATTTCATGATATGCTTTCTACTATATCCACAAATTTCTAATCTTATTTTAGATTTTATTTTTTGACAACTTTTCCTGGAACCTCCTATTTATGATGATCCTTTTCGACATGCCTCCCAAATCATAGCATGCTCTCTATTTTAATTATTAAATTTTTAATCTTACTCAGTTCAAGCAGACCCAAGTTCTTTCTCATGGCATGAACATCTCATTCACTTACTCAATCATTTAATTTGAATATTTAACAATATACTCATCTAATGAGAATTATTATGAGAATGTGTTTTCCTCATAGAAATGTTGGCTTGTGTCATAAGATGCACTTCTATGGTGGCCTTGTTCCAGACAAAGATTAATAACGTTTACATTCTTTTTTTCCTCCCCCATATATGATCATATTTTCATTCTTTATTCCTTTCTTCATTTCATACTTTCTATTAATTTTCATCATTTTTCCTTTCTTTTGAAGCTTTTTCTTATTCCTTCAATACTTTATTATTTTTCTTTCAATTTTTTTCTTTACTTTTTTGTACAATTCTTTCTTTTTCTACTTCCTTCCAATTTGCTTTCCTTTCACATTCACTTTCTCTTCCTTGGTAACTGTCAGTTATTTTTTCTTTGTTTTTCAGTTTTTATTCGGTCTCTCTCTCTCTCTCTCTCTCTCTCTCTCTCAATGGAACCTTCATTTCCTATCTTTTTTTTCCCTTTAGTTCATTCCTTTCTGTATGCATTTGTTTATTTTCTATGACCCCTGGTGCTCTTCCTTCTCCATCTCAACCACAAAGTGCTGAAAACCTTGACTACTAAATATATGAGTGTATGCTTGAGTCAATCTAATGGGCTCTTATTCTAAACTGTGGACATTTTCATTCACAGAGAAAATAAATACAAACATAGTTTCAAATTACACCTGGAAAAGGAAGATTAATATTTGCAATTGTTTTTTTTTTTTGACAACCTCTTAGCCGTAGTTAGGTTTTCAGTAGTTCACTGTGTTTATAGGTGTGTCAATAGCTTATCATCCGAAATATATATACATATATATATATAAATAGATAAACACTTGCATTTCTCTTTACAAAGACATCCAGGTTAGGAAACATTCCTTTTGGCGGGGTGATATGTGACCATTCTTTGCCAAGTTTACTCAAAAATACTCTTTGACAATGATATTGTTGAAATTTTATTCTTTTTTATATATATATTTGTAGAAAACAAATACAAAAACAAAAATCTCATGTGTTTTTAATGTTTTGCAAGCTTTGTAGAAATGTAGAAGGATACCTGAGTGAAGTGCCTTTCATAATTTTTGACTGGAGAAGGGTTTGATAAGAGAATTATCTCAAATCATTCCTATTTTTTAATTACTGAACTAATACTAAATATGTGCAGATGACAATTTTACTGACATTAGTCAATTAAGAAATATTTCCAATTTGCAGAATTTTATCAAGATAGGAACTTTTCTCCAGTTTATCATGGTTTTCATTGTATTCTGAGATTGATGCTAATGCAATTAGATTTGTTTCCTAAATAAAATCATAGATATCATTCAGTAACATCCTTTGACAAGTAAATATCATGAAAAGCTGAGATAAAATGGTTTTTTAGAAGGTGTAAATATATTACTTACAGGATTAAACACTTACCAATAGACCTACCCATCATTGCTTATATAAAAAGATCTTACAAAATATGTATTTAACCATACCTCTATGTATTTAAAGACTTCTCATAAAATTTGATACTACAAAGTACGATGGAAAAATTGTCGTCATTCTATATTTTTAATTCCGTGCATGTGCATTGTGTGTTTTTAATTTTACTATCTGTGAGAAAAAGAGCATCATGACGCAATTCTCTCCACCAGAAATTTGGGAACGGCATGCTGTACTGCTTGGCATTCATACCAAAAGCTCCAATACAAACATTTCAGAACATTTGGGTGTCAATCTAATTACAGTGCAGAGGATTCAGAAAGAGTTGGATGTGTCTGATTATGATTATGAAGGTGTTTTGAGTAATCACTAGTGATAGTGACATTATGCCTCCATTCATCTTCCCACAGGGCCTCAGACTCAACATAGATTTCTATATCAAGTGCCTTGAGGAGGTAGTGCTAGATCAAGAGGATAGCTGCTGGAAAACCCTATGTCTGGCAACAGGACTCTGCACCATGTCACATAAGCAGGAGAACCCAGCCATGGCTGTGAGACAATTTCTGTGACCACATCACCCCCTACATCTGGCCATCTAACTCCCCAGACTGCAACCTCCTTGATTATTATGTGTAGTGCATATTTAAGTGAGAGAGCAACAAAACTCCTTGTAACACCAAAGATGAACTGAAGGCAAGGATTAAGGCAGCATTCACCAACTTAAACAATGATACTGTCCAGAAGAGTTGCTGGAGTTTCCAAAGTCGTCTGAAAGCCATGTTGAAGCCAATGACAATTTTCTTGAATAAATTTACTCTTTAGTATTTCAAGATATTTTTGTATAATTTTGGTAAATATGTTGATATTTCAGTGTTATTTTCATTTTTGTGTAATTTAGATGACAATTTATCGATTGTACCCTGTACATCCACACCAAAATTAAACTGAAACACAATACTAAGCCTACCATAGTGCAATGATTAGTAACTTTTTCTTATAAGCCAGTCATTCATATAGTGAATTCTATCTTATTAGGTATTCTATTACTGTGGCCATGTGCCAGACAAAAGTAAGTTTTGTAAATAACGATAGTACTTTACAAAATAATAAATCCTAATTTATTCTTCAATTTATTTTCCTTCCTGTAGTTTTCAATAATTTAATATTTAAGAATTTTGTTTACTGTGAAAATTATTTTTTGATGTGAAGATTTATTGTATATGTGAGTCCATGGCTAATGGGAAACATGGTACAGGTTTTATTTTTGTTTCTACTACTTGATGCTACCAATAGCAGCAACATTTTGAGCAGAAAAGATTTTTTCATTTTCTTCTATATTTGAGTTAAGTGCACTGCAAGTTTCTTTCCATGCTGGAGACTTTACCTGTTTGCCCAGTACATGCAGTTGATATTTCTGAAAAGTGATAATAATTTATATATATATATATATATATATATATATAGCATTGTAGGCATCTTTTGTCAGAACATTTTCTTTCAATACAATATCAACCAAACTATGATGTGTTTGAACCTTGTTATAGTGAAAGTAGGATTACTTGTTATGCTCTATCAATTTGTTTTACTGATTATACCAACTTCTTATCTCAGTAAAAAGTAATAAGGCTAGTTTAAAGACTTAGCTTAAATATATATATTGTGAATCAGAAGCTGTGGTAGATCACTGAATTTTATCCTGATGTCATTGACAACAATGTGGCAAATGTTTCTTATTTTGAAAATAGCTGCATTGATCTTCCCATTGGTATAAAAACAAATCATATATTTATTGACAATGATTAATAAATTTTATTCATATTTGTTGATTTTAGACAAAATTTGCTTTTTCATAAAAGGTTGGGTTTTCATATATAATTTTAGTATTATTCTGATGATTTGTGCATATAGTATTTCTAATGAAAGTCAACCTTTTCTCATCCAAATTAATAACATTTACACCGAGAGAATGATTTTACAGATCAAAAAATTGTCACTGAAATGTAATTAGTATCCACGGAACCAACACTCAGGACCTGACCCACCATTCAATCCTTTTTAGGAAACTTACACAGTTTTTTTTAAATTATATTTCAGGTACATTTTACCCTTAGGAAACATGCAAATTTTACTTTTAATTGACATATTCTGTAATTCCAAGTCAGAAAATACAAAATTAAGATGTATATTTAATATTCCCTAGGCTATTGAATTTGTATTAATAAGCAATTGATACACAACTTTAAGTTAGATATTCTTTTTCAGATCTCTCAAATATGGTTTCAATCTGTAAAAAGAAAACTTACCATGATCTACATACTCCTGATGATGTAAGAGCAGTGGATTAGGTGTTGCATTAAAATGCAACAGATCAGCTGCAACTGAACCTAAGATATCTTTCAACTTGTTTAGGTTCAAAAGAAGAAATAGGATAGAAATGACTTGGTTATTGTAAGTTTTCATAAAGAAGATAAATTAGAGAAGTACATCCTTAGGTCAACAAAAATAGTTTAACTAATCAAGAAAAAGAAATAAGTATTCTACCATTTTGTGTACCAAAAGGGTATGATCAAAAAGAAAAAAAAAACCTCAGTAATGAGATGGTAGATGTACAAGCTTTTATCATACTTTCATCAAACACCATGCAAATTCATCCATACATTTGCTTGACCTACAAGTTTCAACCCAACCAATGTTACACAATTCATCACTAAATTTGATTAAGCCACTGATTGTTGTTATAACAATCAGTGGCTTAATCAAATTTAGTTCCAATAGTTGATATATAAAACTGTAATGAAATTGGTAGGACAACAGTTCAGAAACCTAAAAGTCTTATGGCAATGAAAGGAAGAAAACAACTTGGATATGTTATTTCTGTTGAGGGTATCCAAGTAATAACCTTATCTGATACTGCCTGTACTCTTAGTACTTTTGTTCAACTATTGCTGATCTTTTCCAGAAAGTTTTTTAAGAGTAATTTATATGAAACTGACCAGTTGGTGGAGCTAACTCATCTGGATTGATAATAATGCTTTTTAGAATTCATTAAGCATTTTTGTGAAGGCACAAAATAAATCTCATCCTACTTGACAACCTTAAAATTGAAATACTTGATTTTTTTTAAGGACATGGTAATGTTCTACTCTTTCTGTCTTATAAGATGCAACCACAAAATGAGAAATAATCCTGGCAAGTGAGTGACTATATAACTTCTATTCTCTTGTAAAAGTTTATTTTGTAATAATGATATTCAAATAAAATTTATTTAAAATAATTTGTTTTTAGATGCATTATGAAATATTATTAAGAAAAAAAGGAAAATTGTCTGTTTTTAATTTTCATTTTTGGAAGGAAATCCATATAATTTGACCAATTTTTCCAGTTTCTTTTGACTTTTATTAAGACTGCCACCTTATTCCATTTGTTTACATTTGCAAACAAATTATACAAGTTACTTGAGACACTTTTGAGTTTTATTTCCTTTATAAATAGTCACAAAGTATTGATTTAATAAAAATTTTCCCTTACATAACACCTTTCACTGCTGCCAACACCCAGTGGCGTAACCACATTTAGTGGTTCAGTCCTCAGGGTCTTAGGACAACATTTTAACCATGGGTTAATTCTGTGCTGGTCAATGCTGATGCTGGTTCAAGCTGGTTGGGAACAATATCTTCATGACAAAACATAAAACAAGAGATTTGTGAGATTAATCTTCAATTGGTTTATATAGCTCTTGGTACAACAAAAATTAACCCTTTCCGCATAGATCTCTCTAGTGACACTGGGTCTTGTCTAAACTTCTGGAAGGCTAGGTTCAAAGTCTTGGAATCAGGAATTCTGGTTGGCATGGATTTCAGAGGCACTCACTGCAGGCCCAAAGTCTTCAAGCTCCTCAAAGTCATCTGCTTATATGCATTTCAGTCCAAAACTGGCATTGGGTCAAAGAGTTCTGGGGGTTTGTTTATTCTTTAATTTTTATTAATTCAAATAAGGGTTTTCTTTGTTTCCTATTTCTGCTTTCTTAATCAACTTTGCAAATTTAGAAAATTATCCACCTTTCCTGGGAGTAGTCCTAGGGATTGCTTTTCACGTAACTCCCACCTGCTTCACTTCTCATCTAATTTTTAAAACGTGTAAGAGAAAGGGCATGTTTTATTCTCCTCATTAATTTCAATTCTCTGACTCCTCTTGCACAAATCAGAACACCTTTTTGGCATGACATAATTGATCTTCATAACCTCAACACTAAGAAAAAGGCTTTGTTCATTGTTTTTTGTTAATGAAAAAATCTCATCTGCTTCTCTTTCTGTTAATATGTTTTTCTAATTTTTTTAGGAAGAGATACTTATTTCCCAAATTTGTTTTCATCAATGAAAATATATTTGTTTACTTAAATTTTCAACAAAGAGACTCTCTGTTTTCCATCACTGGGCTGGTCACTATCTCAGCGAAAACTCAAACCAGATCATCTTCTTGGCACAACATGATTGATCTTCATAATCTTAACCCTAAGAAAAATGGTTCGTTCATTGTTTTTATCAGTGAAAATATGATCCTCATCTGCTTCTCTTTCTGTTAATAATATGTGTTTTCCTAATTTCTCCAGAAAGAGATAAACTTATTTCCCCACCTGCCGAATCTGTTTTTGTCCACATGCCACACACTCGATAGATAAGAAAAATAAACTTTAGTAGGGAAGAAATCCAGACATTCCCATTCCCACCAAGGAAAATGTCTCCATTCTCTCTCTATCTTCCAACTTATGTTTTCCTTTTCTTACTTAGAATTAATGATTACCTCATGTGAATGAGGTAAACATTAATTCATTTAACGTGAACCTCACTACCTCAGTGTCACAATTATATTATTTCCCACTGAAATAAGAAATCATTTCATGAATTCATTACAATAAAAAAATTTTTATTTTCATTTTAGGCATAGAAACCTAAAACAGGATGATTAGTTTATTAATGAATAACAATAAAAATAAATTATCCTCACTTTGTCAGAGAGAAAATATAGATTTCATTTCATACCTATAAGTACATTTGATGAAAGGAAAAGAACAAAACAGGCAATAATGTATAGTGTGTGTGTGTGTGTGTGTGTGTGTGTGTGTGTGTGTGTGTGTGTGTGTGTGTATATATATATATATATATATATATATATATATATATATATATATATATATATATATATACATTTGCCTTCTTCAAGTGATTGGAATTTCAAACTCACAGACACATGGCCCAGCAGATAAAAGTGTTGGTTAAATCCAGTAACTTGACCCAAAGAGTTGTGAGTTCAATACCTGGCTACAGCAGAGGCGAATAAAAACTTGGAGAGTTGAGTTAAAGGGAGATAAATGATACTGAGAAATCTGGAAGAGGCATGCCAAATTAAACTAGAATAATCTACCCCAGTGGATGAAATAAAGAGTTCAGTTTGAAATTCCAATCACCTGAAGAAGGCCAGAGTACACAATGGCCGAAACATTGCAAATATGGCAACAAAGATGAGGACAACAGTCCAAACAATATAGTGTAAATAAGAGTGTTCTATTTTCAATTCTTTTAAAAGAACCTTTTAATACTCATAAAAAGTAACTTTTTAATTTTATTTACTTGTGTACAGGGTGGTCCGAAAATCTTGTTACTCCAAACGGTGTCCTTCTCTTGATGCTTATTCTGGTAGCATTCATTTGAAACTCTCTCCTTGATAATACCTCACAGAGCATTATCACAAGCCAATTGACAGGTGTTAGAAGTTGTTGCAATCCTCGCCTCATCTTCATTTAGGTATTCCCTGACAGTGATAGCATAGTGGGGTGGGGCACCATCTTGTAGAAACCAACAATCATTCAGGTCAACATTCAACCTCTGGAGCTGTGTAACAAACCACTCCTTTAACATGGCCAAGTAACAGAGACCTTGAAGAAATAGGGTCCTGTTAAGTGCTTACTCGATATGGCAGTCCAAATCATTACATGTGAAGAGTTTTGCTCCACTTCTTAGTAATAGTGTGGATTTTCTTTGCTACAGAAATAAATATTCCTATCCGATCTACTCTGGTAAATTGCACATTCATCAGAGAAAAACATCTTTCCATATTTTGGGATTGTCGGAAATAAATCAAGTAACTGTCCACATGCCACACATCTTTTGTCCATGTTGTTATCGTTTAGTTCATTGACGAATGATGGCTTAAATGATTTCAAATCAAGATCCTTTGTTATGTGTGTTAACATTGTGGTTTTGGGAATTCCTAGCTTGGAAGACCATTTTTGTAGTGACTTCTTGGGTGATAATAGCACAGATACCTCCACCTCTGCACATGTGTCCCTTCATGTTGAAGGTCATTCTATCCTTGGTTTGTCCTTAATTGATCATGTTTATGTTCCCATCACAGTATTGTCCTCTTTGGAGGAGCTGGTTTGCCAAATCTTACAGTGAAGTCATGTTGCACATCCTCTTGCCAGAATGCATACAATCATATATCCATACATTTGCAAGCAGCCTCTCTTCCAAACTGTAGGAGCTCATGTCAGCCATCTCAAATAGAAAATTATATTATGTGGGGGTGACAAGACTTTCAGTCCACCTTGTACTACACTGTTTCACACTTAGCGATTTTTAAAAATAGATAGCTGTTTATCAATAGCATTACTGAGATCTACTCTGTGTGTGTGTGGAAATTTATGTTTATGTCTAATCATTATTGTTTCATTCTTGTATTTACAACACTGAATTCTTAATTTATACCTCTTTCTTAGTTGCTAAATATAATGTTGCTTAACTTTGACAAGCAAATGGGAACAAAAAGTGTTTATAGATGTATGTGTTTCCAAGTACACTGACAGTCATATCTGCTCAGAAATATAGTTTTAGAAATACTGTTGATTAATTTGAAAAATAAAATATATCGCTGAAAAACGCATATTACAAATAATTCATCACTTGCACACATTGTTTGGATTTAGGAAAAAGTATTTACATTACAGCTTTAAATAGTGCTTTCTCCATTTGTTAATTAATATATCCATAATGAAAATGCAGCCAAGAATTTAAGTTTGAAAAATTACATAAAAGAAAATATTTCATGTGAAAAATATACTTTTTTTTACTTGTGTCTGCATTTTGCACTATTCTGGCCATGGAAAAAGCATGGCTCAAATTCTGATTGTGAAAAAAATTGTTCTTAGTTTGTTGAAAATTTCACAGTGAGCCTTATTGTCATAAAATGGAACTGATAGTTTTCATTTTTATTAGAAAAGAATATAAAAGAGTATTTTAAGAAATAGGTATAATTTAATATTTTCTAAAGTGAAATTTATATAGAAATACTGAAAGCATTTATAAGTACCAATAAGTAAAATCTTTGAGGGCTCTATATAAGAAATAATTCTGAAGGTAGACAAATAAGAGAAACCTTTAGTATGATTTTTAATCATGGGAAGAAAAGCAAAAGCCTTATGTCTGGTTTTGTGGCTGACATACTTGTGTACTTTCCACTGGTATGAGTGGTTAATGCTTAGAATTTTGAATACTGATTTTAAAGTAATTGCACTCTCTTCATTTACCAAATTGGTGCAACACAATCATCCTAACCCTGATTCTCTCAATATGGCCTAGTACCATACTGAGATAAACTTAATAAACAGGATTTCAAAAGTGTTATGCATACAAGCAAGAGTATTCTTATAAAACCTATATTTGCTATTGTATAAAAGATCACAAAATTATGGTATTAATAATTTGAGGAGATTCCCTATATGATGAACATCTAACATTGTAAGCAAATCTTCCAGTTTTGTGAATAAATCATTGTTGCACCAAATAATAGATTTTACTTTCTTGATATGAGCATTTTGGCCATTCAGTAATTCTCCTGTTAGTCTTCCTCCTCTTACCATTTTTTTGACACTTCTATATCTCCAAAATTCAGACTAAACTGTTTTTCTGCACTCAGAGCAAAATACATTCATTTTCTGTCTTCTTGTTCTTTCTTGTGTGTTTGTCTTTCTATCCAGGCATCCCCATTGCCTTATTAAGATCTTTTGAGATATCCAAGTGTCTAGGTTTAAGTTTCCAGAGGGCTAAAATCCCAGTATGGAAAACACCCCCACTGACCTTTTCTTATCTATCTTTCCCTGTCCACAGACTTTTAAATAAAATCTTCAAGATTTATACAAAAAGTCTAAGTGTTTAATCTTTACTCTCCCATCCTGTACTTATCTGTTGCTGGGAGGGTGTCATCTGTCAAACTCTTACAATGATCATTGTGTGCTGATGGGTACAGCCTACTGGTTAGAGTAGAGTTATGAAAACTGTGAGATAGTTCTTACTTAGAGGCTAGGTCATTAAGACTGGTTACCATATATTGATTTCAGAAAGAAAAACACATGATAAACTTGATAAAGTTTCTTTCCCTTGAGAAGTATTATCATTTGTGGATTTTTACATGTTATCTACTGATGAGTCTAAATGGTTAGAATACAGGGACTGCAGGAACAATTTTTTCTAATTTCTAATTTAGCATTAATTATCAAGCATTTATTTCAGAGAGTGAAAAATTTTGGTGATGTATACTAACTTTTAGAATTTCAATTTGTAGATAGAGTTCTATTGCTGTAACATAAGTGAAGGATTAGTGATCTGATGTCCCAAATGGTTATAAGTAATCTGTCATTTGTATCACCAAATCTACTTTGGTGACTTAAGCTTGATCTAGAATAAATGGAATTTTCTCACCATTATTCTCTTTTTTTTTCATTTCCATTGTTTTGTTAGATTCAAGATGGCAGAAAATAATACAGTACAGGTAAATAGAAGCTAATTCTTTTAGGATTAGCAGCATAAATATGAACAATAATTTACTATAATTTGAAATCAGTTTGTATATTAAATCATTAAGAAGACAATGCATGGTTGCCAACAAAAGAGATAGATCAAGGTAGGGCTATGTATTGGAGATGTCAAAATTAAGCAGCACATTTAATGATCCGAATTGTGCAGTAACTGATTATGTAAATGTGACACATAAATCTGAAAGCACATAGTACTAACAAAAGGGACCCTTCAGAAAGTAAGCTAAGTATTAAGACATAAGAAAATATCCTCAGAAACAAAGAAAATAATGCTGAACGGCTATATAATATCTAATCTCCTCCATTACAATAAATGTGGGACAATTTCTTTACAGATGAAGAAGAAACTTGAAGTGACAGGTTGTTCTACTGATGAATGCTCAGAATACTATAGACAGAACATGTGAGTAATGAGAAAGTTTTTTGAAAATAGAAATTACAAAGAAACTGATACAATCAGGAGACAGCTGAATTTTCTGGGGCACATAATGCAGAAAAATGACCTGGAAAATTTAACACTCACAAGACATTGAAGGCAAGTGAATCAAGAGAAACAGCAAGTAATGAGTTTCTGTAAATGGATGTCAGAACAAGGACAAAGAGGGATGGTAAAGGACCAAAGGTTACTTAGAGCAATGAAAGACACAAAGTTGTGGAGAAGCATGATTGCTCACATTCTGAAAGAACATAGCATATGAAAGAAAAAAACAAAGTTGAAACTTTCTTTACCAATTGTTTTAAAGGCACAGAAAAATGCTTATTTCAACCAAGTATAATTTATACTTTCAATCATGTGAAATTTTGTTTGTATCACATAATGAATCCCATAACTCACTGGGCACAAAATGTACTGCAACTATAACATAAGTGTGTCTCACTAGAACAAGGTAACCTGATAGAACCTATCCTACTTCAGGCTAGTTTCAAGTTCAGAGTTTTCCTTCTCCTGGATTGGTTGCCACCCTCAAGGGAAATGGAGCTCGGCTAACCCTGTTATTTATCCCGTAGCTGGAGGGAAAATTGATGGGTTCATAAACTTTTCAAGGGTATTTGTGCAAAAGAGAATGTGACAGACTCTGTCAGAATTCAAAGTCAGTGAGCCAACTTCTTTTTCCAAATCAACTATTACACTCTCCACACATCCTGCTTATATACATTCTGTAAATAACTAATGGCAATTGTTCATGCATAAAGAAAAGCATAGGATTTAAATGTGAAACTTTACAAGTGCATGTATGTGTGCACACACACACACACACATATATATATATATATATATATATATATATATATATATATATATGTGTGTGTGTGTGTGTGTTCTAAATGTTTAAAATTACACTAGTAAGATTTACCTTTCAAAGATATTATCTTTTTTATATATTATTTAAAAAAATTAAAAAAAATGTTATTATCTAGAAAGTAAATATTTTATATCTATTTTCCTTGTCTTCTATATATGCATGTCTAGCTTTATATTAATAAGTTCATTTATTCTTGTATTTTTCTTTAAATTTCTATGACTGTGTGTGTGTTCATCATGTACAAAAATCATGCAACAAGAACCAAGCTATTTTTAACATCATACTTCTTTTATTTTATTTGTCAAAAATTTAGAGAACAAAATTTGTAAAAGTATTTTGTCCTGTTAGTTCTAAGGTGTTGTGTAGAGGGAGTAAAAACAATGCTGAAGGAATAAAACTAAAGTACAAGTCAATGACTAAGTTGTGACAGGTTACATTGAAACTACTGTCATGGTTTGGAGGTATGGGTGCAATTTTTAGTCTTACTCCAAGCATAGTTAGTGGTGAAGAGAACAAGCCAACCCCTTTACCAAAAGTTGTGAAATTAGGGAGTCACCTGAGTAAAAGACTTTTTGTTTCTTTTCTTTATTTTGTGTGTGTTTGTAATATTTTTTTCTAATTATTGGTAACCACCCCACCTCTTTATAAAATAACAACATAGGCCACTTTCAACCATATTACACTATGACAGATTTTATTTTGTCAGTCAATGTTTTTACAATAAAATTGATATTAAACAATCAATATTGGAAACATTTTCAAATTATATGATAAATTCACCATGTGAATTTCAGATTATACTATCTTTTTTATTAGAAATATTTACAATAACTTGTATAGTTGAATGAGATATATGACTTTATGGTTGTTCATTTTATTGTAAACAAATTTAAATAATAGTATAATTATTGATATTTACTTTTTCACTTTCGATCTATAAAGATTGTCTTGGGTCATAAGAAACGTCAATTTGTAAATTATTTCCCCTTCTCACAAAAATGCTAGAAATGAAAATAAAATGAACGCATCAGTGAAGTTTGAGCTTTTAAAATTTAATTGGTACTTAAGGAACAAGGTGGCAGTAAAGCCTCATCACTTTCTGTTTTGAAATCATTAACTTCCTAAACCAAAAGAATTGCTTGCCAAGTGCTTGAAATGAAGAATGTGAAATATTTGAACTCTTTGTAATTAGTGAGAGATAATTCTGCTTTAAATCTTCATTAAAATCTATGTTAATTACTGATAAGCTATTAAATGTTTTCGGTTTTCCTTTCTATTTTCTGAAGGAAAATGATTTAATGAAGATTTTATATTCCTAAAATACAGATTTAATGACTCAGAAATTTGTTCAGGAAATACTGTTAACTTTTTATTTATCACAAAATGAATGGGAATTTTATCCAGAGTGCAAATAGTTACAGCTCAAATACAGTACAAGAAACCATGTTAACTGAAAAAATATTCAGTGCTTCTTTAAAAGGAAAAATTAATGTTTTTGTTCATATTTTATTAAATTTATAAATATAAGAAAAATTACTTTTAAGATTTGAAATTATAAAAATATTTAATAATTATTTTTATTTTCAGTGTTCATCTATGACACAGAGAATCATTGCAACAAATATAATAAATTATAAGGTTGATAATGATGTGACAAACACTTGATATTTGTCCAATAGCTGGTCAAAATTAACTTTTTTTGTCAGTTTTTATTCAGCAGTGACTGCAGCAATAATTTATGAGCATATTGCAGTTCTGACAGCTGCTTTTTTTTTAACAATGACATCCACTCTGTACTTGAGGTAGAGGGTTACTGAGTCAGAGATGCAGTTTATAAAGATATGTGAGGAAAATAATGGTTGACCCTAGATTATTAAGATTGCATTGATCTGGAAAACATACTTTTGGAGGTCAGTTCCACCAAGGGAATACAAAGAGAATGTGGTTGGTTCACTACAATGTGAGTGGCATGATGGTTCTTAGCCATGAAGGTCAGAACTAATAGAACTAAGGAATGTAGTTCATCTGAAAACTTTCCATAGAAATAGTGATAGAGCAGCAAGAGGCTCTCAACATTTCATCTGTGGGAAAGGGGTTGTAAAAACATAATTCATCATTCACAAGGACATACAGACACTTTTGGAGTTTGTAAAGACTGGGCAGCTCCTACCCATATATGGCAGCAGTACTCCATCATTCAACTGATCTGGCTCTTGTAAAGGTAGAGGATAACAGGAGCCAGGTACTTAGTGGAGCATTACAAGGAACTGACCATTTTCCCAACATCTTTAGTGATGGATTGCATGTAAGAGTTCCACTTGAGGGTCTGGGTTGAATTTAAGTCCCAATAGACACAAGTCTCCTTGAGAGAGCACACATTCATTATGATAGGGTAATAATTCAGGCTCCTCTTGGTAATGATGGAATGTCACTAGTTTGGTTTTTGAGGCATTAAATGTAATCAGCCAGTTTACCCCCCATTGAGCTGTTAGAGTTTAGTTTGGACATCTAGTTTTAAATTGTAAACAGGTGCAGTTTCATTGGTTAGCGATTCTCAAGTTTTTAACCAATGGAGATAAAAAGTATACACCTCCTAAAGACTTGGGTCTTGGTCAGGATGCAGTCACTTGTTTGGCATATAAGAAAAATTTTGACTGCAAAGTCAGAAAGGAATAGATCACCCATATGAGAATGCTTTGATCTGAGCAGAAAGGAATAGCCCACTCTCAAGTGAGAAAACTGTGATCTGTGATGATAAAGACTTACTACTCTTGTTGCTACTGCTGAAAAAGAAAGAACACTTAAAAACATACAGGAATTTTTTTACAAAGAACATCTTTTCTAAACTTGTGAGAGTTTATCTCATTAGAATGTCTTTTCTAAATCTGAGAGTTTATCTCATATTTGATAGTGCCTGTTCTGAAACGAATATTATGTAACAAAGGTTATAAAATATTTTGTTCTAAATTATAACCTTGTCTATGTGTTGGAAATGACAAACAAATATTAACTTTTATAACTTGTGTAGAACATTGGTAGCCCTTTTATAAAAAATGGTAGCTTAAAATCTTTGTAGCTTTATATAATTTTACAGAAATCCTCATTTTTATAAACTGACTGGCTTCATTTTAGCAGTTTCTTTGAAAAGTAATATTCTAATTATCTTAATTAATTTTTCATACAATTCAATATTATTTGTTTTATTAAAAATAATTTTTATATTAACTTTTACACATTAAATTCCTAAAATTAACTTAGTTTGGTACAAGAACATGAGTATAGGCCAGCCACATAATGAGAATCAAACTCAATACTCAGTAGCAGTGGTTAAACAAACTAGCTTGTTAATCTTTACTTCATATTATATACAATTATACTTACCACAGAACTAAAGATTGCAATTGAAGATGAAAAAAATTAGTATATGTTGAATCATACAAATATCTTTATCTTTGTTCTTTTGAGCACAATATTTTGCCCTGTGCACTCTTTGGATTTCCTTGCATGTATATTACACCCAGAACCCTTAAGTAAATTTTAAAGAAGCTTTTTATTTTATGTTTACCATTTGTCCATTTTTCATTGTTCTTATATTCTTTTTAGTGATTGGATTCACAATCTTTCTTGACAACTTTTGGGAGATGTACATTCATGTCTTTCTGCAGTGAACTACCACAGAAGGCAAAGATGCCCAGGGTTGCATGTAATTTTTGCCACATTAGTATAAAATTAAGAATAAAATAACTTACCTCCAGCGTGAGCAAAGATTCAAACGGCATCGCATATAAATTGTCCAAAGGAGAAAGAAATGGTGATTTCGCAGGTTACACATTTAAAATAGCTAAATCTCATGAGATTATCTTTGTGATAAGGAGAAAGGAAAAAAGGTGGTTGACTGCTGTGGTGAAAAGGCTATATGTGTCACGGATGAGAGAGAAGAAACTGATTCTCGGCATTAGTTGTGAGAAAAAGTTTAATGCTTTTTTTGTACTAGAAGCTATCTCAGCAATTTTGAATTTTTCTATGAGATGGCAGAGAAGGTGTTTGACATCAAATTGATCCTTGAATTTAATGGCATTGCCACTGATTCACCAATCATGGAGTGGATTGAGAACATCAAGTTGGTATGTGAGCTGTGTCACATGAAGAGGATTGAGCACATCCTGCCATTATGATTGAGAGGTGAGGCTCTCGCTGTATACCAGCAACTAAGTAAAGAGCAGAGGTCAGACACAGAGCAGGTAAAGCAAGCTCTCATGACCACATATGCAACAAACTCTTTAAATGCATCTGACCAGTTCATTAAGAGTTAACTTTGTACTGGGGAAACTGTTGATGAATTTTTGTCAGAGCAGCAGCACTTGGCTTAGCTACTTGGTGAACAGTTGCCTGAGCAACAGATAGTACATGCATTCATGTCTGGTATCCCACAGGACATTAGATGGATTCATAGAGTATTGGTCAAAATAGAGACTATGAACTTGGAGCAACTTCTAACCCAGGCAAGCGCCATTATGGCTGAAAAACAAAAACCTGAACAGTCAGTCACTGCATCCATTCAACAAACACGCACTGATATGCCTCCTGCTGGCCTACACAAGGATGGCATAATTTGTTTTAAGTGCTCTGACCCTAACCACTTTGCTAAGGACTGTAAACAAAGACACCTGGATGGAACAGATAGCCAGGTGCGTAGATCACACCATGAAGTGCATTGCTTTCATTGCAACAAGGTTGGACACATCTCATCTGAGTGCCAGGGAAACAGTTCAGGGGAGGAGAGGCATTGACATTTCCTTCCCTGAACAGTTCAGGGAAGGAGATGTCAACACCAATCTCCTCCCCCAAAAAGTAAAGAATGATGCGCTAAGTGCTTGTAGATGAACAGAAGTGCGTAGCCCTTGTATACTCTAGCTGCCTGCAGACACTAGTGAGCAGATCTGTGTGCCACTTTTGATGACACCAGGAGGTGAAGGTACTGACAACCAATGGAAAAAATAATTGCTAAAGTGCCATTGGTATGGCACAGTAAAATTGGATGTTGGTTGTGCTCAACCTGTGAACATTGAAGTCCTAGTTGTGGATGGAACATTGCTAAGCTTTGATCTGCTTTTGGGATCAATGCGATCTGGGAGCTTGGTGGAATGTGCATCATTTAGTCAGAAGAAGTTCGCTTCCCCAAGGAAGATATACTTCAGTGTGCCGCCGTTTCCATCAATGAACCTGATTTTAGTGTGGAGTTTGACCACCAGACGAAGGTTTGGACTGCCTCGTTGAAATGGACCAGTGGTTAAACACCCGAAGAATTGAAAAACAATGTGTCAGAGTACACAGTGCCTGATGCTGTCTGGGACAAATACAACAAAGAACTGCAGCTGTGGCTAGACAATGAATGGCTGCTGCCATATCCTGAAAGTGAGCTTGGTCAACCCAAGGGCCTGATTCCATTGATGGCAGTGGTTCGAGAGAATAGAAGGTTCATCTAGTGCTTGATTACAGGGAATTGAATGATTCTGTGGAAGTGTTCACTGCCAACGCAGATGTGTGCACCCAGAAGTTGATGGAATGGCAACAACAGGGAGTGAATGTATCCCTGTTAGATTTGCGAAAAGCTAACCTACAAATACACATTAACAAGGCATTATGGCCCTTTCAAACCATGCTGATCAAGGGCAAGAGACATTGGGATTTGGCTTAAATTTTGCACCTCTCATTATGTGCATTATCATAGACTTAGTCATGTCTTAGAATGTGTCAATCAAAAAAGACACATCATATATTTGTCAATGAATCTTTGGTTTCTACTGCAAGGGTGAGGGAGCATCTATCCAATTATGGACTTACTTATAAAGTCCTAGAGAGATTGTTGAAATATAGGACCAGAGTATTGGGCCGGTATATCTGGTGGGAGAATGGTACTCTCTGATGGAAGCGTGAAAGTAAAGTTCTGAACCTTCCAGAGGTCATTAGTTGCTGAAGTGTGTTTTCCTTGTGTGAACAACTTGTGGGACACTTTCCTGTGTGTGCAACTGCCTATATCAAGGGACAAGCAAGTGCAGTGTCCAAGAGATGGGATGACATAATCAAAAATACCTCCATCCATCAA
This sequence comes from Acanthosepion lycidas, assembly GCA_963932145.1. NCBI lineage: Eukaryota > Metazoa > Mollusca > Cephalopoda > Sepiida > Sepiidae > Acanthosepion > Acanthosepion lycidas. Next base: position 90,608,281 of record OZ010598.1, on the reverse strand, counting down.
ATGCTAACTGAGACAGTAACTAGGGTACAATAAATGGATCTTGCTGGTGAGGAATGCCCACAAAATGAAGGTATGAGTGGACGCCAGTTTGTTGGTCACAGGAGTGGCATTGGAGGTGAACAGAGACATTGTTGAGGATGCTTCTTTTAGTGTCCAGCAGGAGATGATAAAGATATTAATTTAGCAGAACTCAATGCAATGATAAATGACAGATGACAGTCTTGTACCTGGTGACTGACTCTGCGTACATTCATCGCTGGATATCAGACACTTTAACGGGGAAAGGTATGTGTAAATATGCGGGCAGTCAGTGAGATGTTGATAAGATGGTGGCTAGAAATTCTGATGTGCTTATGCACCAACCACGAATGGTACAGTCAAAAGTAGTCACAGAAACATTAAGACTATTACAACTTGAAAGCAGTGCTCCTTGCCAGAGACAGTTTACTGGCATAATGTCACACCTAAGGACAATTTCTCACTGTCTACAGTGCCAGCAGATAGTGCTATATAAGTATCAAATCTGCGTATGAAGCATCAATGCAACACTTCCACTTGAACCATGGAATGCCGAGGAGCATACAAGATGGGAGACATGGACTGCGTTAGGACTCCGCAAGGGAGATGTACAACCAAGTTTAAGACAGGCTGCATAACCAAAGTTAACAGTCACTACAGGTTGACGGAATTCCCCAGCATGTGAAAGACTTACATCCCTTTCGGGGGTTGTATTCCCCTATCTGAACATGAAGGTGATTCAACAGAAAGTGACCTGTTAGTCAACTTGAGATCGACTTTGCCAAGTAATTCTCTTGATACCAGAAGGGTGGAGCCTGGCGCAGGAGAACACAATGACTTGTCCTGTGGTGATTCTTCTGAAGACAAAATTTATGTTGCTCCCCCTCAGAGGACTACCTGGCAGAAGAGGTCTCCCCTTGGTTGCATTTGCTGTGATCATGAGATCAGCAGAGAGTGTAGTGAACTACCACATAGGACAAAGACATCCAGGGTTGCATGTATTTTTTACAATGCTAGAATAAAATCAAGAATAAAATAACTTACTTCCAGTGCATACAAACATTCAATCGTGCCTCAAGTGTAAATTGTACAAAGGAGAAAGAAATGACAGCTTCACGGTTTACACATTTAAAATTGTTAGATCCCAGTGTTAGATACTCTCTCGCAAGATTATCTTTGTGCATATGCAAATCTTGGCTGTCAATGACACATAAAAACGGGAAGAATGAGGCAACAAGGAAAAAGGAAAAAAAGACGGTTGACTGCTGTGGCAAACTGGCTACATGTGTCACAGATGAGAGAAGAAACTGATTGTAGGCATTGGTTGCAAAAAAAAGTTTAAAGCTTTTTACCACTACACTTTCCCAAGGACATCTTTACAAATTAAATATATAAATAATCTCAGCTGGAATTTGAACTTAGTCCATTAATTTTGTTTTTTATACTAATAACAAGAATATTACACTCTACTTTCCTTCATATATTTTATATACTTTGAAATAGGCATTATTATTGTTGTTCTTAATATGATTTTTCATTTGTATGCCTTCAGTTTTCACAATTGTACATAGTATTTGGTAACTGTCAATAGAGATCAAGTGCTATCAAATTTCCTCAATACTCCACACTTTCTTCAGTCTTCTACTTTTATTAATGCTGTCATCTGGATGATTTCACTTGTTCCAGCATTAGGACTTGATCTCTTCAAAGTGACATGTGAAAAAAATCTGTACAATTCCCAATAAAAGATCATCAGACAAAAATAGCAATGATAACAATACCTCATCTGAACATTTCACACATTACTGATTACTGTAAGCATTAATTTTAGTGGGTACACATATTTGAGCTGCTAATCTTGTTTTGTTTTTTTTTTAAAGTTTTTTTAAACAGTGAATTTAATAACAACTAGCCAAGATTGAGAAGTCCCACTAAAGAAAGACTGTGCCTCTGACAAGAATCAAACCTTTTCCATCAGGGAATGTGTTTCTATAGGTGAAATGTGCCTTTACCAAATTGGCCATGGAGGTTGCATTAATAGAGCAAGGCTTAAATTACCTATTTAAGAAATGCACATTTCTTGTTGGGACTTCTATAATAAGTAATTCTTAAAGAAAATTAAAAAACATAAAAAAGAAACAGGAATAGCAATTCAAATGTGTGTACCTACTAAAAATAATGTTTATAGTAATAGGAAATAATGTTAGAAAAAACACTATCAAAAAAACACACTACTGAAAAATTTCTTTCTTTCTGAATTTTTATAGATTAACATTTCTTAGTGAAAACTAGAAAAAAAAACTATATGCACAAATATATAACAATAACAAAAAAAAAGGTTGACCAGGGTATTTCTGGAAGATAATATTTTTAAGGTAAGTAGTCTTGGTAATTATAATGCTCAATGTCAAGTATACCAGAGCATTTATAGTAATAAATAAAATTAAATACTCACTTATCTTATCCTTACTCTGAATTTCATAGAGATTACATCTACTAGTCAGAGATTTGATTGTAAAATTTTGCAATCAAATCCCCTGACAAGTCAATACAATCTCCAGAAAACTCAATATAAGAATAAGATGAATGAACATTTAATTTTATTTATTAATACAAACATATATATAAATACATTTGTGTGATATATACACACACACACACACACTTCTTTATTACATAGAAAAATCTTTTAACTTGAATGAAAAGCATTTTGAAGGTGATTATATTAACAGTTTTAATGAGTAGATTCACTCTATAAATTTTGTATAGACTACATTTTAATTCAATATATAATTTATTCTATCAAAAACATAAATTATGAGTGCTACTATATACAGTCTTGATGTAAACAATCATTTTTATGCTAATGAATAAATGTATATATGATAATAATTTACAAGACATTTATAAAAACTGGTAAAGATATACATTAGAATAATGGATATTGAATTTGCGATGAGTAGGTTTATACGTTTATATTACCCCAAAGATATAAATAGAAAAGAGACTTTCAACTTTCCTCTCTGAATTCTCTTCCCATCAAACTGTAATACAAAATTCTCTGCTTTTCTTTTGTTTTTTTTTCTTTGTATTTCCTAATACAAGACAATCCTTAGACAAGATGTTAAAATTTTGCTAACATTTATTGTATACTATTTAATTGATTCTATCTGACTCTGAGAAGGTCCAAAGCAATTTTCCAAAAAGTATCTTTGAATTAATCTTATTCTTGATGTACTGATTCTAATACAGGATAGGAGCACCAATTCTATTAATGTTATTTTTCTACTTATTCATACGTTTCTATATACAAAAAAGAAATTTATGAAGCAATTCAACCAATTCTGAAACCATGCAATCAGCTTACTATGAATTGGGTGAAATTCATTTTTGTGTTTGCATGATTTCATCAAAAGCTATTTTGTTGACAATTTTTACATAGCATAATTGTGTGATTTTTTTTTTTTTTTGAGAACCATATGATTATAGAAATTTAATCTAAGTTTCAACCTTCAATGATTTCTTTGCTAGCTCATTTTCTTGCCCAAGGCCATTTCTGTCTTTTCTTAGGAAAATGCATTTTTTAATAAAAACATGAGGATCTGAGCATGACTGGTCAAAAGCTTTCATAGTTGTTTGATATTGACCAGTTTAGTCCATACCCCTTATGTGTTTCATATGCATGCTCCTTTTATATCCAACTTTTATATCCTTATACATCCAACTACAAAAATGTTGATTTTATGATGAAATACACTTTATGTATGAAGTAAAATTAAGATGAGTTTATCCTATTCTCTATATTTTCAAATCTATCTATTTATTATTTATTTTACATTGGATGTACCAAAAACATTGACAATATTTAACCTTTATCACTCTGCATTTGATTTCATTTTCTGTACAAAAAATTGATCCTGCTTCTGAAGGTGACACTGATTCCTGAACAATATTGTGTTTGAATTTCATAGTTGTGTTGTCATATCCTGCTATGACAACAGAAAACAAATTTGAGTGAAATTAACAATAAGGATACTGCAAGTGAGTGGCCTTGAAAAAAGAATGCAGTGGAAAGGAAAATAATATTAATGATGCAGGGTGCTAAAGATTAACTAATGTTAATGAATTACATAAAAAGAAACATTCCACCAGCTGTAGTTTACTCTTTCAATTTATCTTCATGAAAAAAAGAGTGAATTTATGATTGTCTTTTCATTCAACATACATGCATCAATCAATTACTTACATTGCATGTATATTTCAAGTCATAAAATAAATAGTGGGACTTTTGTACCAATTCCACAGTGCATCTTTCCAATTTACGAATATACAAGAGAATGTTGAAAAGTTCCCAACTTGGCTTACTGCCAAAAACATGACAAAATCACCAAGCATCAGTTTTCTTTTTTTTTTTTTTTTTTTTTGAAGGGCTTTTTAGTTATGCCTAGAACTTGTCAGTACCTTTTAATACAAGTTAATATATTTAAAACATAGATTAAAAGTATTTACACTTATCTATACATATTTCAAATATTAAAAGTTGAAAACTATGATATAAAACTTTGGAATTCTCTTTCGTGAATTTATGCTCAAGATCATGCAATATATCTTTTTCTTTACAAGATTACTGTTATTACAATATGGGATAGTGAAAAACATCAACAATAAAAATAAAACTGATAAAAAGCAGAATGAGATAGTTTTAAATTTAAATACATCAAATATCAAAATTTCAATGTCAAGCATTTCTGTATTTTTATTGTTTTGATATATGCTGTAACCACCATTTGTTGCACTATCCTTACAGAGGATTGATTAAATTAATAAAGCTGTTGTCTCAAGATGCTCCTTTTCAGAATAAAATACATCACAGCACAGTTTTCCATCTTGTCATTTATTTATTCACATTGCAAAGATACAAATAAACGTATTAATATGCAATTATCATATTAAATAACAATAATATTAATAATGATAAAAGAGTAACAACTAGTAACTCTTGTATAGATTCAACAGTGCATCTTTGAAATTTAACAACAAAACAAAAGCTATTTTCTGTATATTTGAACAATGGAGAATTAAAAAAAAATATGTAGATATTTCAATAACAGTTTATATAATCATGAATTTGCATTCTTACTGATTTTCAAGAATTTTTTATTTTATCAGTTATATTTCTTATCACATAATAGAAAATGAAACAATGTTATTCTTTGTTATAATTTTGACAAATTGAAATAAAAGGTCCTCACACTATGTTTTGCACACTTTTAGGGAAACCTTTGAACTTATTCAGTTTTTTTATTGCTTGTCTTTGCATACTTTTTAATAATTGTTTTCTTGAAAAGTGGTAAGTTAATTTTGGTGAAAATAAAATGTATATTTAACACTGTTTACTATTCCTGTTTGATGTAAGCAAAATGCAACAGAAATGAGTAAATGGATTACTGAATCCAACGCTAATGATGCCTTACAGGAAAATTAAAGATAAATTTGTTTAATGTACTACACTATTTACGAGTTCTAGAAAAAAAATCAGAAGTGATAAAAATAGGTTTCACAGCCACTTATAAAAATAAATTTTTGAAACACCTTTTTCTTCTTGCTTGTCATTTTTGAACAAGACAGTCACTGATTATGAAAAATTAATTTATTATTTGAATCTGAAATGAAGAACTCATTGCTACTTTCAGAAATACCTTTGTCATATCAGCCTGAAAGGAATTTACTGATGGGATGGAGGCTAGTTCTTTTCTGTACCTGTTGATATTCAAAGGGAATTCTTTGTTAGAAATTGTTGAAACTAGAACAAAACAATGTTACCATGAACAACTGTCCCATTTGAATGATGTATTAGCTGAGAAGACCATTTTCTGCATGAGAAAATTGACTAGTGATTTTACACTGTGACTGTGCATAGTTTTGTTTTGCAACACAAAGAATCATGGAATAGGAATGGAAAATTCTCCATACCTCTCACCTTCAGACTATGATTTGTTTTTCCTCATGCAACACACCTTGTCTGGTCAATGATTCCTACAAATTCCTCTCTGAATCAAACCCAAAGTTTCCTTTTTATGATGGTATATTAAGGTGGCATAAGGTCAGAGAAAGAAAGGGAAAATGTCCTGATGACTGAATAAAGATTTAATGAATTTATATACAGTGTAACCCGGATATAAGAGAGTTGTCGGGACCAGACAATACGTTTCTTATATCCGGGTTTGGTCTATTTTGTTTAGGTAAGTATGGCTCTAATATGGGACCAGAGAAAATCTCTCTTATATCCGGGTCACACTGTAATTAAAAGATTTTATCAAAAAGTGTTGGAAAATTTTACATCAGTTTTATTTATTCCAGTTTTGTTAAAAGTTAACATTGGCTGGATTTATTTTCATTGAATTTCATTGAAACATATTTTTGTGTGGAAGTTATCTATGAATTAATACCCAATTTGTTTGAAGAGATTGTACTTAGACACAAATAATTTAAGATTTCTATGGAGAAAGCCCCACCCTCCAACAAAAAAAATACTGAAAATATTGCACACATATTTATTCAGGATAAACTATTAGCAGGTCAGTGGGTAATAAGGTTGACATAACTTTAGAGTCAAAAGTTATATGGAGACATAAAGGGAGTATAGTGCATACTTTATACTTTAAGTACAAGGTGTAATTGGTTGATCGTTGCATACAAGTTTATTATTAGATCAGTACAAATGTTCCCCACATCTTTTTTAGAACAAAAGCTAGAATACACCATAAAGAACTATTTTTGTTTTTTTAATACTAGAAACATTTATGCACACCTCTATAGATAATGAAAGGATACCTTTTGTTTGCACAGTTCACAAAGATAGAAAAGAAGTTAATGAGTACAGAGTGAAAAGAAAGAAAAAAATACTAACAAAGCCAAGGTAATTCAGAATGTTTGTTCAGTTTTTTCAGTAAAAAGAGTTTTTTCTCATCATTAACTTTAGTGAACAATATATTTACTATTTACTATTTTGTTCCAGCTTCTTCCATCTTTCATAATCCCACCTTCCCAAAGCTTTCAGAAAACTGAATTTTTTTTAAAGATAATTCTGAAATAAAAGACACTCTTAATAATATGCTATATCAGGCAATATATGGTGGAGGAGTGAAAGTTTTGCTGCCCAGCTGTAACAATTTTGCTTTTCTGGCCACAAACAAAAATAAATAAAAGAAATCATGCAGTTTGACAAAATATTATTCATTTTCTTCACTAACTCCAGATGTGCATTTTTTTGTCAATTGCTGCTTTTAATTGATCTAATTGGATGTAGTGCTTGTTTGAAAAAAATCATTTAGTTTTCTAGCGAAGGGTTTATATTAAAATCCAGTTCCACCATATCTACAGCATCACCTTCTAAGATATCACTGAGTGGGAGTTCATTTCACTTGTTCTAATCTCTTGTGTTCAACAGTGTTGTATCCACTTTTCATTGTCCAATAACAATTTGTTTAAAAAAAATGGGATGTTTTTCTTATATTTAAGCAGCAAATTACATACAGAAATACAGTTAAGTAGAGTTTTTATTTTTTTTTTTGTGAAAGCCACATATCAATGCAATTAACATAAACTAGTGTCAGTGACAAAACTAACCTGGCTGTGCATCTTGAAATGGACCTCCAATTGGTTGTTAACTGGGGCAAGAATTGGATGGTCAACTTTAACGCCTCAAAAACTAAACTACTCTCCATTAACCACCATAGAGATCCTTCCCTGCTCCCTATTAGAATGTCTGATAGCCAACTTCTTGAGAGCAACTCCCTGCGTCTGCTCGGTCTCACGTTGTCTGCTGACCTGAGATAGAACAAATACATTGAGTCAATTGCTTCTTCCACCACGAGGAAATTTGGCTCTCTGTGCCACGCCAGGAAATTTTTCTCCCCGGAATCAATATTTCAAATATACAAAACAACCATTCACCCTTGCATGGAGTATTGCTGCCATATATGGTCTGGTGCATCTTCTGTTTACCTCGGAGTTCTTGACAAGATCCAGAGACGGATATGTAATGTAATTGGCCCTGATCTGGCATCTCGTCTGCAGTCACTATCTCACAGACGCGCCGTCACCTCTCTCTGTCTTTTCTACAAATACTTCCATGGTAATTGCTCTGATGAGCTGCTTTCACTGGTTCCCAGACTCCATGAATTCAAGCGCCCTACGAGGCTGGCATCCCACTCCCACCATTACACTGTAGAAACTTTTAAATGTAGCCGTCTCTTCTACTCCAATAGCTTCATACCTCGCACATCTCGCCTGTGGAACACCCTTCCCAATTACTGTTTCCCTGAAAGGTATAATCTCCAACTATTCAAATGTAATGTCAATTGACCTACCCACTATCCTTCTCCTCATCCTTTCTTCTATCACTCCTATCTGCTCTCGTTCCAAATCTTCTGCAACCCCCTGCATCCTAGTGGCTTCACGCCTTGCTCAGGGGCATAATGCTTAAAAAGAAAAAACTAAGCTGATACAAATGATTTTCAACATTTGATTTGAATATTTTGAGTATTTTGGCTAACTCCTGTGTAATATAGTATTGATCATTCTTAAGTAATAAAATCTATCTAATGTCAGATAAATTTTAAACTAGATTTTGACCCTCTTCATTAACAATTACAAAGTTGGATGCAAAATATGAACTTTCAATTTTGTTTGTATTTCTTGTTGAATTGTTAGTACCCTTGTAATTTTATCTGTAATTAATAAATTATGATAAAATAATTTAAATGTATGACTGATAATTCTGGAAAATTTGATATAATACTTTTTTGTTTTCTTTTTCCACTTTATGTGTATAATCTGTTTTTGAGTTTAAAATCATCATCAGTCCTATGACAGGATATTGCCATAAGATAACTGAACACCTAACCAGTTCCCTCCACATATCTGGTTGAAAACTGGAAAAGTATTCCTTCATGTGTAACATGTCTTTGGGAAGCAGACCTGGTGGAGCCCATCTCTCTCCAGGTCAAATCACAGCCAATGTCTTCAATCCTTTTTCACAGACATATAGCCAATGAGTCCTTTAGGTGAACCCTCCACCTTGACTATCAACTTCAATCTAGGAACTCCTCTGCCCATCAATGCCATGTCATCACTACACTAGTTGCATACATAGCTCTAGACCCTATTGTGCTAGACCCAACAAAAATGTTCATACACCTTTTGACAGGTCTTCTTTTTTTAAATGCTACTGAGTGTCTAACCAATCTCCTTACCAGAAAAGTCTGGTGGGGGAACCAGTTTAAGTTACTAATGACCTGACCCTGCAGCCGGTAGTACTGAGTTACATGGTACCAGTAGTACTTGTGGAGTGACCTGACATAAAGCCTAATATACATTAATTGTGAATGACGGGAGTTTCTGTCACTGCCTTCTGTAATTTATTGAAATTGTACTGAATATAACATCCCAATATATTTACTACTGGCAAGAGAAAAATCTGAAATGGCAGAATGTGGCTTTTTATTTTTAATATCTAGTAAATTTGATTTTTGCTGGGCAAAATCAACTTTGGCATAAACCACACTGATGAAACAGAAACAGTCATGACCAAAGTGTTGCAAAAAAAAAAAAATATATATATATATATATACTCCTACATGACATATTCTCACAAACACAGTTTTAAGTACTTCTCTTTGATGGAAATATTTTATATTTGGTTGGAACAAAAGTTTGTAATATTTTTCAATAGGTGGCATTTGAACAAGAAATTTCATTTCACACATGACTGAAATTTATGATTGATTATATATATATATATATATATATATATATATATATATATATTCTAAATGATTCATTTTCAAATTGTGAATTTTAAATGTTTTTGTATTAAAAGTGAAAATGGGAGATAATGAGATACATTTTCTTCATTTGATACTCTTTTATTTCCAGAAAACACTGTCCAAACAACAAAATAGATATGCCCCATTTATGGGGATGGTGCCATAGCTGATAATATTGTAAGTGGTTTGCTAGGTTCAAAAGTGGAAATATTTGATCTGAAGAGTCAAGAGAATTCTGGTTGGCTTGCAGTTATTGATGATAACCGAGTCAAAATGCTGAAATTCTTGCAACATGGGACATAGCAGAGATACTCCACATATCTCATATTGTAATGCATTTAAAAACAGTTGGATATGCGAGTCACTGTGATATTTGGGTGCCTCACAATTAAATGGAAAAAGATTTAATGGGCCACATTTTATCTGCAATTCTCTGCTCAAGTGCAACAAAAACAACCTATTTTGTAAAAGAATGGGTAACGAAAAATGGATTGTTTACAACAATGTGGAGCAAGAAAGGCCCTATGGAAAATGAAATGTGCCACTGTTAACCATTCCAAAAGCCAATCTACATTTGAAAAAAGTGTATCTGGTCGAAATGATAAGGCATTGTGCATAGCAAGCTTCTGCAAAATCAAACATTAAATTTGGACAAGTACTGTTTTCATTTGGACTGATTAAAGGCAGCAGTTAGTGAAAAGTATTTGAAATTGGCTAATCAGAAGGGTGTTGTCTTCCATCAGGACAACAACAGACCATTTTCTTTTTGCAGACTTAGCCTAAATTGGTACAGCTTGGATAAGATGTCCTAATATACCCACTGTACCCTCCTGACCTTGCACATACAGATCACCACTTATTTCAATCACTACAAAGTTCTCTTAATGGAAAGAACTATAAAAACTTATGGAATCTTAAGAACTTAACAAAAGCCTGTAAAAACCGCTGAGACCAGTTCATCACCCAGAATGGTGCCAAGTTCTGGGAGAATGGTATCATGTATCTTATCAAAGATGGCAAAGTTTAGTGGAACAAAATGGCACATATGTGGTTGGATAAATCTGTGTACTTATATCTAAATATTATCTATGAAATTCACTTAAAAATAGTATGAACTTTTGTTCTTACCTAGTAAAGATTTAAAACCTGAATGTAAATTAAATTAAATCTGAGTTAATTTGTAAAATAGCATTGATAATTCTTAAGTAATGTTTTGATTTGACCACTCTTCACTCTCATCTGTTTTCCGTGAGCATGGAGCATCAATTATTGAAAAATTTCCAGAATAAATCTCTTCAAACATCTTTTGACATGTTTGGTCAATCACATTACCTTCTCCATAAACTGGATAAATCATTCTATTTTTAATTTTCTTAAACACTTATGTTGAAAATGTTGCTTATTTGCTTCTATTTTGTGGAATTGAAGAAGTTTAATTCAGTGAAAAAAAAATCAATTCCATAACAAAGTTTTGTTGGTTGGATGTCACCATTACCATTTTGGTCATAGAAATATCAATAATTGACTGCTCATATGTGGTCTACTGATTCTGCCATTCCATTGTTTCTGACAAAGATTTTTTTTTTAAATATTCTTACTTAGTAGTAAAACAAAGACCCATTCATAGCCAAAGTGGCAATGTCGATGAAAGACATGTTCCCAAGTTGTTGGATATAAGTCAGATTACCTCTTCTAGTTTATTTTAACAATCCTAGAATGTTATCAACCAAAGTTGTGATAAAAATGCAGCAATAAGATAGACTAAAGCTAGTTGTTATTTCTTTGATTAATCTAGCACAAAAGCTTCAAGTTGCTTACAGTACCAATTGTTTCTAAATGATTAAACATCTTGATACTGATCAGGCCTCTGTTGGAAAGGGTTAAATATTCTTATTGCATACCTAAGTTTGGTTGTTCCTCATTCAAATAAAACCCATTTATAAAACCTTTTTTTTTCTTGCCAGTCACTCTTAGATAATTTGAAATAGTTCTATTTGATACATTGAAATTTGTTTTGTATTCTCTGTCTGAAGTTTTTGGATCATTTTCTAACACTGACCTCAAAACTTCATCATTGATGCTTTTGGTTGATCTCCCTTTTGGTTTTCTGAAGCACAGCATTTTCTCCAAATGCTGAGTTTATATTTCTCATAGCTTCATTTCTTTTATGATCCAGCTTAAACACTTACAAGTATAAAATGCAGAGGTCACAAGACTTTGATGGTGGGGTGGTGGTGGCTAAAAATGTATTAAAAATTAATAATGGAATTAAATATTTTTGCTAAATAATCAACAAATAAGAAGTTACCTTTTTTAATGGTAAGAAGAGTGTTAATGGGAAGGATAGTAAAAAGACAGACATTGCAAAGAGCTACAAAGAATAGGAAGTTGTGGAGAGCCATGATCACCCATGCCCTGAAGGGATATAGCATATAAGAAAAGAACAAGAAAATAAATGCTATCCTTACAACATAATCTGTAATTTTATGTTGAATGGTTCAAGTTTGAACCATTGAATATTGATTATTAAAAAATGATTCTTTTTTTACCTATGCATTCCACTGGAAGACTCCCAATAATTATATTTTAGGATGAATGATGATAAAAAAAATCATGCAGCTAAATTCATTTTTCATAATTTGTATTTATGTGTAACATAAAGCTACAATCATAGGGCACCCGGTGAGAATCAAATCGTGTAACTCTCGTTGCACTGATTTTAGTCAAGACACACTAGCCACCAAATATACTTAAATATATCCAAAGTACTGTCTTTCGTACACATGACTCCATCATCATCATGTCTCTGGCACGAGACGTCACATATTTATAACACACACTAACAGTATCATTAAAACAAGAGCATAAGATTATAGAGGTCTTTCCTCCTTTTCTTTTTCCCACCTCCTGACAATCAGTCAGTAAAAAAAAAAAAAAAATTGAACTGGTTCTGATTATTACTTTTTCTTCTGCAGTAGAGAGGCCTTCCTTCTTTCCAACCCTGAATCAACCCACCACGCCACCAGCATCGACGTCGCCATCGCCTTCTCCTTTGCAACATCTACTGCCTTTCACTTCGCGCCGGCGTCGAAGGAGATGGAAGCTGCTGCTGATTTTTTTAAATAGCATCCAGTTTCTACTACGGCGGCTGCTGCTGCTGCTTCCATGAGGCAAATCAGAAAGAGGAGGAAGAAGAACAAGGAGAGAAAGAACCTGCTGTCGTTGTTTCTCAGTACCGACGACTACTACTACGACTACTACAACGGCATTGTCGTCGGGGAGGAAGAAGAAACAAGAAAAGAAATCCACTTGTGTTCTTCCCAGAAAGAAAAGGAAGAAAAAGAAAAGAAGAGGATAAAAAAGCAGGAGATAGAACCCCCTCAAAAACAGCAGATATATATCGGCTACATCTATATTGGTGGAGCCGACCCCTATTACCCAGGAAAATTAAAAGATGTGGAAATTATTACCTATTACTTCAGTTATTACTCAAGAACTGACCAACTTCATCCATGGAAGATGATGCCGATCCCAAACACGTCTTCTCTGTGGTAGCATCACCACCCCCACTACCGACACAAAGTCTGGACACGAAGGATTATTACTAACATTTTTTTAACCTGAAAACAGAAAAGGTTTTGGGAACCCTCTCCCCACCCCCCCTTTTTTTTTTTAATTAAAAACGTAAGCAGAGAGTATCCGACCAAAAAAATATTCTAAAGACATGGCACAATCAACAACGTCGGTCTCTGGCCAAAAAAGAGGGACAAATCTTTACCATGTCTATTTCAACAAGAGTGCCGTAAGAAATGGAACGTTACTCAGGAAAACTTGGACAAGAAAACGCTTCACAGTGGAAACATTATTACTATTATATACGGTGTTATCATTGGTTTTATCCCATCACTTCTGTGAGGCACTTGATTTAGGTAAGTAAGAGAAAAAAAAAGATTAAAAAAGTACAATGAAGAAATAAAAAATGTCAATTAATGTTGATGAAGGTGATTAATAAAAAAATATTTCGTTTTCACCATTTCGAAATAATCGGTCAACAAATTGTTTACCGATTTTTACCGAAGTATAATAATTAATAATAATCAACTTTGGGTGGTTCACTTGTTCTCTTAAAAGTCAAAATCTTGCTTCATATGACAATGGCATGGTATAAAGTTGTTTTTTGTTTTTATTATTATTATTATTATTTAACGTTAGTCATAAAGTGATTAAATTAAATATTCTTCTTAAAAGATACTTGACTGACCTGTGATCGATCTGTATTGATCGGTTCAACTTATAAAAATCTCCAATAAAAAGGTACTTGATTTCTGTGTAGTGTCTGTAATCTGTGATAATAGTGAGTTATTGAGAAGAGAAACATAACAGTTATAAAAGAAAAAAATAAACAATGACCAGATCTGTTAGTTAAGTTACAAGTACAATAACTAAAACAGTTTGTGTCAAAAATACCCTGTCCAACTTTTTTATACCTGATCTGATGGTGCATATGAATTCCGTATCTAAGTCATATTTACAATTACATGGTTAATTATTTTGAAGGGAGGGAAAACATTTTAAAAATAAAACATTGTTTACTACTAGGGTTACATAACTCGTCACGAGATCGTAAATTTACTTATTAATTCATTTTATTTTCAGTAGTTATAAATAAAAAATTATTATTTTTAAATTTGCTAATAATACAGAAATAAAATAAAAAATTAACAACCAAAAAAAAAATAAATGTCATTCATTTCTTTTTTACTCGCATAAAAAAATCGATTTCTTTTTGCATTCCTGAAAAAATGGTTCAATCGATCAGGTGTAAATTTACTAATGCATTGAGTGCTTTTTTGTGTACTCTGCAAACTGATACTTTTAAAAATAATAAATAAGTGTTACACATTTTTTAACTGAGGTACATTTTGGTAGGGAGAAGTCATTTAAAAATAATAATGCCATCAAACCAGATGTTTCGATTATTTTAATCACAGTATTATAAATTTATCGTAATTGAATTTATTTAAATTAGATTGAATTGTTCCTTGTTTACTTTTAGTTATTTTAAATTTAGAATCCTAAACCCACGAGGAAATTATTGCCATTATTATTCAAGCAAAGCATTTTTGGGGTGTACATTTCAAAGATGGCAGCATTCTGTGTTTTCTAAGAAGACCGTTTTGTTTTATTTATTTTACTTTTATTTTATTTACTTAACTTATTTTTCGAACTTGTTTTCTCCACATTTTTACCCCCTTCCCAACTAAAGAAATATGCAAAATTCTTTTAAACCAGGAGTGATTTATTAATTTTATTTTTTATCTCTACACATGTGTTTATCATGCATAAATTTCGGTCCCAGATAATATTAGAGACTGTTTAAAAATTAAGACATCTACTGTCCAAAATAAATGTCTGTTTCGAGTTAAATCTAAAAGCAATGAGATTTCACTTGATTTTCTTAGAGATCGAACGTTTTCTTATAATCGATCACTTGGCAGCAGTTGTGCATGTAGCGGTCGAGAGAGAAAATATAGACCATTGACTGGACTTTTTATTAATTTTATTTTTCTACGGAGAGAACCTAACAAACTACAAATAAATAAATAAATAAATACCATCTGGTTTCACAGCTTTAGACTTTTTCTTTTATTGATTGTTAATGAAATTGTTTAATTCACCCAATTGTTTAATTCGCTCAAATTCGTCTTATTTTTTATTTTTAAAATACCTACTTCTCTTGAGTAAAGCATCTTGCGCAAATCCAGTTTCATCGTCTGGATTTTACATTACAAACTAAATTAAAGCCAATTGTATAGGTATGTTATGCTATCTATTTGCTTGTGTTTGTACAACTGCTACTACCTCTAAAGTAGTAGTACCAAATTTGAAATAAGCAAGTTACAAGTACTTGCTTAATAATTCTTATTTGAAATGAAAATAAGTTAATAAACCACTCGTCCTTACCAACACATCATACAGTTGCGTTAGTAAATGACTATGTAATTTGTAGTTTAATCAAGAAACGAATCTAACAGAATAAAATAAATAAAAATAAGAAAGTCTTCTGCTAGGAAGGGTCTTCTTCATCATCATGCAATTTAGTGCGTGCGTGTGTGCATGTTCATTATTCCCAGACTGTCGAGCAAGAACCAACGATGCTTCTACCTACATTTCTTTTTACATTCTTTCTTTTCTTTCTTTTTTTTTTTCTTTCACAACTCGATTTCTAAAATAGACGAAACACTGTCACGTTTCCAGGAAAATGAGTTATGACAACAAAGAAAAAGATTTCATTTAAAAAAAAAATTAAATTTCAATCAATTAATAAATGTTATCGTTTGAGGAGTATCCTTACTTTCACTCACTACTGTTCGTTCATACATACACCCTAAAATAAAATGACCTCTCTACCCCCTAAAAACATAAATGAGAAATGATATTGATTTAAAAATTAAAATTTATTTTGGTTATTTCTCTCTAAAATCTTTCGCATTTTTGACGTATGTGCTCTTTTTTTCATCAGACATAATTTAAAATAAATTATTAACAGTGTAAGAATAAAAATAGAAAAGTAAATAATTTTTATTACAATTTATTTTAAAAACAATCAAAATTGCAAAATAATAACAATCAAGTTGCAATGTGAATGTCATTGTCAGTGATACCTGCTTTCTTTTTTCCCTTAACAAACACCATCGCTCAAGCTTCCTTTTTCGTTGACAAATCGATATAAAAAAAGGCAATTATTTAATTTTAGAATATATTATTATTAAAGCTTATTCTGTTTTCGAAAAAATATAGAATATCTTTTTTACTTCTATTGTCGACAGGCTGACTACTGTCTTTTCTACCAGCAATTCAACTGTTTTATGCAAAAAAAAAAAAATGCATTCGATTTACAGACTACCAAAGAACGTCGCTTCTACTACTACTACTACTACTAAAAAACTAATAAAAATGATAATATCGTCATTATTATTATCATCATCCTCATCACTATTATTATTCGTTGTAGTTGGAATCGTTTAAATGTTAAAAATGGTTTCATATGACCTACGCAAAAATCATCATAACATATGCCTTTTTGAAAACCTTTAAAAAAATATCTTTTCTCATCTACGTCCCTGGGAGTCTTAAATTCTGCGGTGGGGAATACTTTTAAAATTAAAAAAGAAATCGATATTTTACAAATGGACTGATTTAATTTTGAAAAAATTGTTCAGGTTGATTTTTTTTTTTTATCTCTATAGTGCAGTTATTCGATTCATAGAGTAACTAGAGAGGAAGAAAGCAATTTGGCTCGGATTTTTCGATTTCTTCTCTCATAAATCAAGAGCGTATTGGTTCGATTTCTAACTCAGCCCACCATTGTTTAAACAAATATTTTTGGTTGTCCTTCCCTCTCGATATAACATGGTGTTTAATTCACCTGTCTCTGATGAGTACATCTGATATTGTTTCTGTGGATGAAGATGTTACCATGTTGTTAATGTTAAAATGTAGCATCTCATTTCTTGGTTGTGTAACGTTGAGAAAGAAAATAACTATCACCTCACCTGAATTTTTTTTTTGTTTCTGTTCTCAACAACCTCATTTTTAGTCTTAGCTTTTTTTATTATGCGACATTGTTTAAGTCGGGCTCAAAATTTGATTTAATAAAAAAAAACAAAATAACTGGTAATTAATTTCTTCTGAAATAATAAAAAAACAACTCAGTACCACGCACTATTCGAGATTTTATTGTTCTAAGTGAAGTCCTACCAGAAACTTTGTGATGTCACTTATTGGTCACATGCAGGGAAAAATTATGAATGATAATTATGATGTTTGTAACTCACTATAATAATAATAATAAAAAAAAACACGGAAGAAGGGTTACTTTTTTGTTTAAGTTTTAATTCATCTTTTTTTTTTTTTCACCAACATTTTTCACTTTTTCCCTCTTTTGCGCTCCTTAATTTTGTTATCTCGTTCAGTTGCTTAAATAAATTTAAAAAAATATGTATCGTTTATTTATTTAGCTTTTCCTGAAAGCTACAATGTAACAATACATTATTGTCATTACAAGAAGGCATTGACGTCCAAGTATTCCAGCCATATGTAAATTTAAATGACTTTTTTAGTTTCTATTGCTTAACAATAACATTAAACAATAATTTATTTCTTTTTTAATTTTACCCGATACTGAAGATAAACGTTTCATTCGTTAAAAAATGCTAATCACCAACCTGTTTAGTTTTAATTCGATCTTATTGAATACATTTTTAAATTTTAAATAAAATAAAATAAAAAGAAATATCGGGCATTTCTGATCATATAATTTTTTTTTACGTTAGCTCGAACCGTTACTGACCTTTTTTAAAGCTTTTACTTTGCTAAAAATGTTCCTCGGATTTCATTGCATCTGCAATAAAACTGATATTAAAATGTGACCCCTGATTTCCGAAGGTGCCTCCAGAGCCTCATTTGCCTAAAATAGCCCAGTCAGCAAGTTTTGCACATTGCAGCAATCTGCAATCATCAGTGTTCAATCCTTACTACCATTTAGTTACAAGTACAAGAGTAGAGAGACCAACAACAACCACAACCAAGTCGACAAGCATGATAAAATGAATAAAGCACAAACTTTGCTCTGAACACAAAATCATCCACGGATGTAGTAGTCGTAGAGATACACAGGTGTCATTAACAGAAATGCATAACCTTTTTTTCACATCATTTCTTTTTTTGTTTTTTTGGGGGGGAGGGCAAGGAGGGGTGCATAGCTCAACTGGCCACTACAGGGATATATGCGATTTTCTACGTTCAATCTCTATTCATATTTTGTTCATAGCCAATTTTTGGAAATAAAATAATTGCGTTTGCGTAAATAATGTTTTCTTAGCGCATTAAATTATTATTCATCCGAGTGGAAAGAAAGGCTAAAAAAAAAAAAAAATTCCTTTTGTTTTTTTTTTAATATCTTTTTTTTCTCTTCTTTTTTTTTTTTAACTAATTCCATTTAACTTGGGGAAAAGGTTTGTTTTTGTTTGTAAATTTTGTTTTGAGAAATGTCATTTTTAAAAAAATGTTAATTTTAGAATTTAACTTTTAATAATGAATTTTCAGGATTTTCTACATACTTTTTGTTACTTAAACAAAAATTACAAAATTAATCGCTTTTTATAAATTCCAGTTTATTTGCAGAAAGACAATTTTTATTTTAATGAGTTTGACTTAGGAAGGAGTACAGAAAAGCTATCAACTCAACCACAAGTTACCTTTTACAACAAATCTCTTCCGAAAAATAAAACCATTTGGTCACATTTTAGGAAGTGAATTCGGACGAGAACTTTTCAGCGCACCCTTGTAGTTTGCTTGCAGAAGGCCCTAATTGTGAGATAAATTCAAATTGAGGATCAAACTCACTCATAAATGTTTTCTAGAGAGACTAACTTCGAAATTTTGCCAGCACGAGACATTTCTTTAGTTTTACTTTTGTTTCTCATCTAGAGCTTATTTTATTGTTCTCAATACATCAAAAAGTTAAAAATAAATTAAATAAGTTTAATGTTTTTTTTCTTCAAGTATTTATAATTTGTAATACGGTACCTTATTTTTGTCAAATCTTTCCAAAATTGTAAGTAATAATAATTTATGTCATACCATTGGCTCTCTTTTTTTTAGTTTAAATAAAATATTTAAACTAAATTTTCTTTCTCTGTCTTTACGTAACGTTCAAATTTACAACGAAATATATAGATATTTTGTAGAAAAACAAACTAAAATAATTTTGTGTTTTTATATATTCTTTAGTGTTATGCATTTTTAAAATGGACGGGAAGTATCAGGAATATTTGTTCTGTCATATGATTTGAATTGAACTGAAAACTGTTTCGACTTTACTGTGAAAAACTGATGAGTTTTTAGAGAAAAATCAATGAATATTCAAGAATGTTTTTATTTCAACGTTTATGGATCTTTTTTCTTTTTAATTATTTATTTCCTTTTTAATTTCTTCGTTGATAATTTCAAATTATTCTGTTTGTTTGAATTTACTCCCTCATCATACACCAACTGAGTGAACCGTTCGAGACTAAAACTAAAAAGGGCTTTAAAAGAAAAGTTCTATTATTAAACAAATTTTTGAGTTCTTCAATTGAAGGTTTCAAAATGTCCAAAAAAAAAAAAAAGAAAGAAAAATAGACGAAAAGGATTTAAAAAAAAATTAAAGTTAAAAATGTATTAATTTCTGATACACTGCACTGCAGGTTTCCTTTTCTTTTACGTACGTGCAGAAACAGGTGTCTTTCATTGTTGCAAATGTGCAATTAATCACCTCAAAAGACCTCTTGCTTGATCGATCGAAATTTCCCCAAAACTGACCAACAAAAAAAAGATAGATGTCCACGAAGTATAAAAATATGAATGAGTTTTGTTTTTTTTTTTGTTCCTGATATTAATTAAAATGTTTACAACTCTTTCCTTCAAAATTAGTGATGAAGACTGAAGCAGTGAAGATGTTCCACAATTCCAGTGATACGTTTATTCAGCAAGTTCATATTTTCATGTTACATTAATATTTTAACTTAACATTTTTAATTTTGGCTACAATCAGAAGAATGATTCTCTCCAAGTTTTATTTTTCTTATTTAAAAAAAAGTCATATTTTTTAAAGTAAAAAGTGACTCGAAAACGAAACGTATACTATAAACATGCAGAATAATTAGAATTTGTATTACAGTGTAACCCGGATATAAGAAACCCTGATATAAGAGAGATTTTTTATGGTCCCAAATTAGAGCCATACTTACCTAAACAAAATAGACCAGACCCTGATATAAGAGACTTATCCGGTCCCGACAACTCTCTTATATCCGGGTTACACTGTATTATTGTACTTGATTCAATTCCGAGAAATTTAAAAGGGCGCTTGCAAAATAAAGTTCTTTTCATCTCTACCAAGCAGTCAGCAGTCTACTTAGTTGTAGATCCTTGTGTATTTCCTCTTAAAGGATCCTCTACTATAAATTGACATAGTTAATAATTCTGTTTCACATTCAATAGTACAGATACTGAATAAATGTGTTTTCTCATTTTAACCGTAAAGAAGTCATTATTTTGTACAGAAACTGGTTTACTCAATGTATTTTTTTTCATAGTCTTGCTGTCCAATTATGTATCATCAATATGTTAACTTTGGAATATGGATGACAATAACGAAGATGGAGCTAGAATTCCAAAATGAAAATACTAATAAGTCCCCTCTGTCTCTTCTTTTTCTTATCTTTGATACAAATCATAATGACAACTTTGAATATATCAATCTATAACAATTGACTTTCTTAGTATTTTAATTTACGAATCCTAGCTGATAGTTTTTTTTTTATGAATTAGATGAGTGATGAAAAAAAATAAAAAATAAAAAACTTATGTTGGTAAATCAATTTATTATTTTTAAATAGTGAAATTAGAGATGCTGAGACTAAAAGCAATTTTCACATCTGAGTTCTTAGATCAGTGTTCTTATTTTTTTTTTTTTTTTAAATGTCATAGCTATATAATTCAATAATTTTTTTAAAAATAGTTTTTCTATAAATATCTGATACTAATCTTCTCTTCATATTGATAAATTGTTTTATAATTTTTTTATCATACCATCAGTTATACAATCATTATCCTTTGCTAAATAGCACCATTATGCTGATGAATTCCAAATCTTTTCTGGTTGAAGCTTCCTACTTGACACTGAACTGTTGGCCTTCATAAATATTAGAAAACTGACGCTTGACCTCCAGTTTAGTCAGAATTCATTGAGAAAAATAAATAAAAATCTGTTACATAGCAAACAGATTTTTAAAAAATCCCAAATTTAAGCTAAAAAGAACCAGAGAATATTGTTTCATTTTAATCCACCTGCACTAATCCAACCCTGATAATCACAATTCCCAACTAGTATTTTTATTTTAAATTAACCATGAAATAAATGTTCTTGTTTATCTCTAAGCTGCCTGTTGTATTTTTAGCTTTAGCATTGCTTCTTAGTGAATGTCGGTAGCTAGCCACACTTTTTTCTAGCACAAACACTTTCAAAAGAGTGTAAAATTATCAATCTATTTTGATATAAAGATGAATTATGTTTGTTTCTCTTCAGGAAGAAAAATACCAATTCTACTTTGATTCATTTTCTGCCTAGATAAAATAAGTTTATGTTTATGGATGGGGAGATATGTGTCTACATTTATATACATACATACTTTATAACACAATAGTAAGATATGTTGCACTTAAATATATACATTTAATTTATAATTGTTTAAAGTCTGCTATATTTATGGAGGAAGAGTGCTCAATATCAGGGATAGATATTTGTAGATAGAAATAATGTGGACATAGAAATCAACACAAAATGGTGACTGTCAATTTCGCACCTTTAACAATAATCAGGCTGATATACATGCAAACACACATATATAATGTCATTTTCTGAGTACACTCGTCTGTTAGGGTGGCTAGCCAATCCCTGATGCAGGTAACTGCTCAGACACATTTGTGTTTGCTCAACATTCACAGAATCCACCTGTGATTTTTATACTACAACTATGTTAAGTGTACCTTTAGTTATAATTTCTGGGAAGGAGTGCATATTCTGTTATGATCAGTAATTTGAACATTACCAATATACTCAAACCCTCAGTCACAGCAAATTGTGCCAGCACTACCATTGATGGCTTCTGAACAGTTCAGTCTACCTAATTACACTCACATGTCTTGGGTCAACCTGTGTTGTAGTTTTCAGGCCCTTTCTAAGGGGGCTGCATGCTAGGATCACCTTCCTGACAAATCTACTATGATGAGATTCATAGTTGAAAAGGAAACATTCTAATCACTTAGCCACTCACCTGCATGTCTGTCTGTTTCTCTCTCTCTCTCTCTCATATATATATATATATATATATATATAATCTCAAGTTGTAGGAGAACGAACAGCAGGATTACAGCATTCAAAATATTAATTTAAAAATAGTGCTCAATACATAAAGCAGACCTGTAAATATCATGTTCTAATGTAACAATGCATAAGATATATATAGTAATGTATATACACTTACATATATGTCTCATGCATCTTCTTACAAGCATAGGTAGATAGACACTTTTGCTCTCGCAGTGAGAGAGAACTATTTATAAATATTGCAGTTTCAATGAGTGACTGCATAATCATTCTTGGCTAGTTGTGGGTAAATTTCTGTACTTGGTTATAATTTATTATATATTTTGAAGCCTTAAAACATTCCCAATGCTATTTCTCACACCTTTTAATATTTGTGGGAAACTCCATTATTGCATTCATTAACCAATTGTCAAGACATTGTATATTGCCAATAGATCATATCTATACAGCAGAACTAAAAAGCTACCAATGAGATCCATCTAAACATCTTACAGAAATTAATCAGTTCACAAGAATATTGCTGTTGTCTACTTTATCAGTTTGTTAAAACTTATTTATCTTGTCAGAAACTGATTTTTTTTTATTGTGCGGGGGTCTGATCTGGTCACTTTCATGAATTAGAATGCAAAAGTAGAATTTGTCTTTTGAGGGACAAACTTTGCTTTTTATTATACTTTAATAAGTTATTTTTTTTATATGTATTATCAGAGTGGTGGCCAGTTAGTCAAAAGACAAATTGTTGATCAAGAACTATTGCAATAGTCCAGTTGTGTACTTGATTGAAACATTTGCTCTGTGTAATTTTGTAGTACTTGAGATTGGGAGGCAGAGAATAGAAAGCGGAAATAAAGTACTCATTGACTTAATGGGGGGGTAGTGAGTCATATAAACTCAAAGACAATAACTTTCTGTTCCTTATTTTTCTTCCATGTCATTTTATTTTTATTTTTCAGCAAATCCAAAAAGGTGTTTCTTACAATTAAGACCCACCCTCTGGATTTGTGAGATATAAAAATAATATATTAGTGTGAAGAGATTGTTAACTTCAATTCTTTTAGGAAAAAATGACAAAAGAAGAGTCTTATTCATAACTGATTATGAGGGTAGTTGAATTTTGATCTGGAATTTTCACTGTATAATGTTCAATCTAATTAATGGAGTAGAATTGGATTACATGCATTGACAAAGAAGGAAATTATTTTGAAAAATAAATATGTTAAATGTTTTCTTCATAATTTGGCTATGGATATACTGATGTATCTATATATAAGCCACTTAGGTTTTATTGGTTACATGCATAGCAGAAAGTAAAAACTTTTAGTAGTACATTGCCTGTAATCTGAAGCAGGTTCATAAAATCTAACATATCGTGAAGCTAGAATTTCAAAGGAGAATGAAGAAATAGATTTTCCATACTTCAGATTTTCTTTTCCTCAAGAGCATTTCAAAAATCTGTTATGCATAATCTAGCTGAGGATTTAAAAAAAACATTAAAAAAGATTTAGACATTATAAAAAGTTAATATTTTGAGTTGAATCCTTGGAGGTTGTGGAATATCCTGGACTAATGGTAATGCTGTCAAAACTTTCCAGGTTTTATGTTAAGAAGAGTTCTATAAAACTTTGGATGATTAATGTTTAAATATGTGAAATTAAATGTTGGCAAGAAATGAAGAGTTATACACACTCTCAATTATGTGATTTTAGAAATGGCATATTGATCTAAGAAAATCTTTTCCATTATAAAGCAAGAAGGATGAAAGTAACTCCAGAGAACATATTTGCAGATTATTAATAATTGATTTATGAAATAATTTATATTTTCTGGTTAATCAAATATTGATTACTTGTTTTTAAGAGTTCTTTATATTTATTACTACATTGACTAGGTTTCTTTTTGTGTTAGTGGAACTATTTTATGTGTAAAATTGTCTCTAAATGATCTTTTTATATTTTTCATTTTAGTTTTATATATATTTTATTTAATATCTTTTTTTGTATTTTTTTTATTTAAATATAAATTCTGCTTTGCTTGACTTATATATATCTTGTAAAATGTGTTTAATAGTTTTAAGATTTTTATATCAACTTGCAGCTACAGAGTTGTAATGTTATTTTAATCAAAACATTTTGAGCTGGTAGTAAATATATTAACAGATGAAAGAGTGACTGTCAAATTTATCCATACTTTCTCCCTGGAAGATACTATTTAAAATTTTTTGTGCACTGCAAATTACCCAGTTTTTCATATAACAAGGCTGAAAAATTTGTGAATTTGCTTCCTGACAAAATCAAAAGGTTTTTATTTTGCAAATGTGATGCAACAAATGGCCACGGAGATT
This sequence comes from Acanthosepion lycidas, assembly GCA_963932145.1. Taxonomy (NCBI): domain Eukaryota; kingdom Metazoa; phylum Mollusca; class Cephalopoda; order Sepiida; family Sepiidae; genus Acanthosepion; species Acanthosepion lycidas. Next base: position 90,583,158 of record OZ010598.1, on the reverse strand, counting down.
GAATAGGAAGTTCTTCTGCATGTGGTATATTTTCTAAACTTGTTACCTTCAGGCTATTGCTTGTTTAATTCCATGCAAAACACATTGGAGGCATTACATGTCAACTCAGCTACCTAAAACACTGACACACTTCAATTATGTTCAAACTTGGCACAATGGTTGATGTACATGCCAAACTAAAATTCCCCAAATATTACAACTGGGTGGCTTTTGATTACTGAGATACAAGGTCAGAAAGTCATAACCTTTTTTTTTTTTTTTTAATAACATGGCTGTTTTTAAATTGTTAAAAATCTATTAAAGCTATACAATTGGTTTTGATCTGAATTCAAAACTCTTGAGTAGCCTTTTAAAATGTCTCTTGTGTAAAAAAAAAAAAAAAGTTGACCTTTAATGAAAAAACAAATACCTTCTCTGAAAAAATTAAAAATTTATCCAATTAATACTGAATTATGTAAAGTGAAATTAGCTGACAGCAAGTTCATTGTATACACTATAGAGTCAAACATCATTTTGAAAAGCAGTTGGTATCATTTTTCAAATACCTAGGAATAATTCAATGTAAAATGGTACCCAAAAGACTTTTTTTAATAAAAGGAAAATAAACACCAGTACTGTATAATTTTATCATATATAATTAACCAATCAGATGCTACCATTTTTTCCTCTATATCTGAGGTCATGTGACCTAGCAGCCATTTTGAATTGTTGCCATTTGTATCATTAGAGCAATGCAAAATATCCATTCTGAAGTAAGGTATATTTCTTTTAATTCAAAAAAGAGAATATCAGAAAATTAAGCATTAATGGTTTCTATCCTGAAGAAGCAAAGTATGCATTACTTACCCCATAAAAATTATTAAACTTATATTTATTAAGTTTAAGATTATTTATTTTATATAGCACTTCAGGGACACTCAATGAATTTATACCTTCTGTCTGAATTTTTGATGAGCTACCAATATTTACAGTTAGTAGATTAAATAAAGGGTTTAGTTTGAAATTCATTGAAGCTTACTCAGAATGACAGACACCCACAAGAAGGCTGAAATATTGTGATAGTAACAACAAAGATAAGGACATTACTGCAATTGCAAATAATGTAATTAAGAATTTATATTTATTGTAATGAACATATGAAACATATAAGCAGATATTCACATTTGAAAATCTGTACCTTCAATATGCAAAATACAATTTACTATATTCTCTTTCCACAATAAAATAATAGGACACTTCCAGATGAAATATAGAGAAAATGTGAGGAAAGGGTAAAGCCATGCAGTATGTGTAATGTTCAGTAACAGCTACTGCTGATTTGATGAAAACCAGATTCTTACAGCAAAGCTACAAATCAATTTTCTTGTAAGCCAAAAATTTAACTGAACTAAGTTTAAAATGATAAGTTAATATTTGTTTACTACTTTTTTATATGTTAATAAAATTATTGATTTTCCTCTAAGTTATCTGCTTATCCTAGGATATTTTTCATGCCATTGGGAAGTACTGTATTTTATTAATGAAATATCAGGGATAACTTGCAAACACAGGTTTAAAAAATAAGTTAACATCTAGAAAAAATTAGTCCAAATCAATGTCATTGGTAATGTTATAGTTACAGAACTTATTGAAAAAGCTTAGTTTGCAAACAGAATTTATCAAAGTTAGATTTTCATATATTTTGAGTTCTTCCAAAGGCAAATCAGATGAGTATATGCAAAAATAGTAAGTCCAGCATTTATATAAATTGTAACATTTCCTTTAATATAAATGGTATAATAGTGTTTCAGCTAAGCAAGTTCAACTTCTAGATCAAGCTTTTCTGAGGGTTGAAAAAGTTACATAAAATGATCATGAATAGTTGTTAGAGAAATCCACTCTTCTGAGGCTTGAAAACTCCACATGAAATTATTATACAGACATGAAATAAATAAGAATTTATTGATTCTATGTTTTTTATTTTATTCATTTTTTATTAAAATAGATTTTTTTTAACAATGATAGTCCAGGTGTTATCATAAAAATAAAATTCTAGAGATGGAAACACTTCTCAGTCCATCGTTCATTGTCTTCATTCTTGAATATAGTGTCATGTTTGTATATGAATCTGAAAAATAAAGTCAAATGTTACCATCAGTGATTAACTCCAGCATAACAAATAATTAGTTGTCACATTGCAACAAAGACTTCTTTTGTAAGCAGCTTCATTATTATCATCATATTGCATAGTTGCATTGTAGGGACTCATTTGAAAAAAAGGTTTGCTTTTTCCAACTTGATTATTACCAGAATGTGAGGCAAGTAGATTGGAATTTCTTTGCAACTGCAAATAAATGTTGCATCAGTTGTGATAGAATTGCCCAATAAAAGACAAGGGAAAAATTAAAAATTTGTTTTCATTAATTTTTAATTACCTTCTTGTCAGAAATTTAAATTTTTGATTTCCCAATTTAAATATGAAAAAAAAATCTTAAGCAGAAGAGTGCAGGTCATTTTGCTGTGTCACAAAGGCCAATGTTGAAAAAAATAGTTTGAGAATTGTGCAAAAGAAAATTATACATTTTTTTCTAATATATACTAATAGATCAAAGATTTTGTAAGAATCAGTGACAATATCTTGATTTCTTGTTTGAGAAAGAAATATTTTGGCACTTTGGCACCAGTAATGTTTCACAGTGATTCATGTGTATGATGTGAAAACATTAGATTAAATTGAAAATACTGATAAGGCACTGCAATCAACTTCATTTCTATAACATAAGATGTGTCTACTTTAAATTGTCCTTTAATCTCAATTAGTAAATCACCTTTTTTCTTTTTTTAAATAAAAAAAGCTTATAGAGTATGTCATAGAGCAAAAAATATCTATTGAATGTAACATTAAATAGTGTCAGGAAAATAAAACTTTCCTTTTTCGCATTATAAAGAATCAATTGGAGCTGGTTTAGACTGTTTAGAAATAATAAATTAACTCTTGAAAATTAAAATACTAAAAGAAGTAAAAAATAAATAAAAAAATAAAAAACATCTTTATATTGCCCAAAAGTTGGAACACTAGAAAAATTACTTTTGAATTTAGCACAAGGTATAACATCATTTACTGTGAAAAACCTGGGTTGAAGATGACCTTTCAGATCCAATTCCAAAGGTTGGAAAAAACACTTGATGCCAGTGTTTCATCTTTCAGAAGACAACAGTAGAATAATACCAGATAAGAAAGATTATTGTAGCATCATAGATAATGAAAGTGGAAAAGATACATTTACAAAAGCATCTTTTACTTTGCAATTTAAAAGAAACTTATCAGTTTTTGAGAGAAAAAAAAATGGCCACTTTTTGAAATGTTGTTTGACCTTATTTGTATATTGTAAACTGATCTCATCATTTACAGCTTTTTTATATTTTGTTTTACATTACTGAAGGCATTAATGGACAAATATTTTCATTTTCATTTTTTTTTTTTTTTTTTTTGTGAGGTGGGTAATATATTTTAATCTGATATTTCTTACAAACATCATATTTAGTGGGTTAATGTGTTTGAGTAGATGATGTCATTGTTTTTTCTTAAACTGTGAATTTAATGTTTACCAACCTAGAGTTCAAAAGTCTTACAGAAAATGTAATTTTTCACAAGAATCAAATCTGTTTTTTTTTTTCTTTTTAATCTGGGATTCTGTTTTCAATCCAATCCTTCTTCACTATTAAAAGTCATAAGAAGCCATTGCAGCAAAATGAATTTCCTAAGTGGGCTAATTGTATTACATTCATTTTGTTGCTTCATAATAGAAAACAGATCATGTTATGAATCTTAAAAAATATGGTGAAAATATATGACAATGATTAATAATTTGTTTAGATGATTGTACATGATGTATTATTATGAATTCTTAAGTTTATTCAGATTAATGTAGATCCTTTTTTCTGTGGTTTAGATGTAAGGTTTTCTTATTTGAACATGGTTCTTCATTTTTTTTAATGTGTGTATGTGCCTATTTTTCTTTTTTCTTTTTTAATTTTCTGTATTGATTTTATAATTATGAGTGAAGTGTTATAAATCAATTCGTTAGAGGGAGGCAGGTAAAAAAAATAACTAGATTTTGCAAATCAGAGTATATGATAAGTCTTTTGAAGACTTCAGTAAAGTGCAGCATTTTTTTAAAATTCAAACATTCTCTTATTAAAAGCAATCTTGGAACAGCCTTTATAAAAGTGAACTCAACAGAAAATTGCCATTTAAAGATTAAGATTAGGCAAGAAATTATCTGTTTCTTTGCTGATTCCGTGGGAAGAAAAAATGATTTTCCTTGGTTTAACTTTAGCTTGGACTCTAAACTGTAATTTAGAATTCTTAATTTTTTTTTTCAGACAGAACATTGAATAAATAGCACCATACTTAAAAAAAACTAAATTTCAACTAGGAGAAAGGAATCTTTACTGCAATACAATGTTTTTTTATTTCCTTGAAATCTTAGAATATATCAACACTGTATTCAGCAGGCCATAATAAAGACTGATTTGTCTAGAGATGGAGAGGCAAATAAATATGGCTGAAAATTTATATTCAAGAATAACAACATTCAGTAAAGCCATTTATATTTTAAAACAAAATAATTTCCAAAAACATTCTGATAGATTCAGAAAATGTGATAAGTTTTGCTTATACTTCAAGATTACTTTCCATTATCTTTGACCTTAAAATTATTGTCATATAATCATCCTTATACCTTATCTGTGGAAGATATATTTCAAAAGACCCTTCCCAGGAGATGCCTAAAACCTCACATAGTACCAAACTATATGTGCTATGTTTCTTTCCTATATATTGATGTCTCTGATAAATGTCAATTTATAAATTAGGCCTTGTCAGCTTCACAACAGTATATGACTATATCAATAGAGACTTCCTCGTTGCATCCATTAGAAACCACCTTCTAAACTCTGAATCCACTGAATGCATCGATATAATTAGAAGAACTTTATCAGTCCACAAAATCTTACTTGTCTGGCAAGGGCCCCAATATGGAAACATTTCAAATCTCATCAGGTGTACAAGGAAATGATTCCCAGTCTATTTAATGCCTTCCTAGACTATGCCCTGTGCATTTATAAACATAGTTGTAAAGTGATGGGCACTGATCATTTAATCATTCTCTACCACATCCTACTCATAAAAGAAAGTAATCCTGCTTTCACACCCAAGGTCACTGTACTGATGATGAAGGGAATTAAGGTGATGACATAGGTATTCATAGTTGGGATAAGAATAATCTTAATATGTTCTTAAATAGTCTGGTGTCAAACCCATTCAAAAATATCTAACCTGTCAGCTGAATACAACTGCTTTCTGGTTAAAATGGTTAAAAATAGTCTTGAGTGACTGAAGCCTGTGGGTCTTGGCAAAGACCATCTGTCTGCAAACCTTGTGGATTGGTGCTAGAGAATCACAAACCAAGAACTGTACCAAATAACTGAAACCATATCACTTGAAGAGAAAATAATGGCATAATCAAGATACTATTCCTAACAAAATGTTGGGATGGAAAACCTCATCAATACTGCAAAAATTGATAAGAGCATGAAAAACCTATTTTCCTGAAAAATTGTTTTAAGAGAAAGATTTTATAAATTTTAGTCAGCTGTTTGATCAATGAATGCTAAATATTTCCTTAAAAGGAAGCTAATATTACCATTACCTGTGAGAGTGTGGGTGGGGGCCACTATTTTTGTGCATTAATTCATTGCTACAATTAGTTGTAATGACATGTTTGTTTTTAAATCAAAGTGATCTGATGCTAAGTTTGAAAATTCTTGCCTAAATAATGACTTCCCAAATTTGAATGAAATAAAGGAAATTAAAAAAAATTAAAAAATCTATTTCTTATGGTTTTCAATTTATTACTTGATATCCATATATATATATATATATATATATATATATATATATATATATATATATATATATATAATTAAAAACTCAGACAGGCTTGTAGTAGAGGACAATTACTGTTAAAAAGTAGATGTTTACTCAAATAAGTGTATCCATTAAACATAAATTTTATAGCTATATATATATATATATATATATATATATATATATATATAGTTTATGCAAAGCTAGGTAATCTGCATGGGTAGACCCAAGGAGGATGATATCCAGAGAGCTCAATGTAAGATTCAGAGCAGATATTGTTTGAATAACAACAGACCACTTTAAGCTTCCATGTAATAAGTTATTTCACCACAACCCCTTTAACAGGGCTATGGATCATCAGACTTTATATATATATATATATATATATATATATATATATATATATATATATATATATATATATATATATGTATGTATGTATGTATATATATATATATATATATATATATATGATGGTATTTTGTCTAAAGATGTGACCAAAATCATTGTTGATTTTTCTTTCTTTTTTATTTGTCTGTTACTTAGCTATTTGACCATTGCACTTGAATTCTAAATAACTAAATAACTAAGAATTATTTGTTATTATTTTCTTTAAACTGTCAGTTGAATGTTAAAAGGATATATATGTAATTTTTAACAATAATTTGGAGCCTAAATTCACAAGAGGTTTTTGTAACAGAATGACATTCTTATAGAGATTAGTTTACTCATTTGAAAAACATGCATATGTCAACATAAGTCCTTTTAAAATCACATCCATGAAACTGTGATATGGGAAATTCTTCATCTTAGGATACGACTTAGTGATCAATAGTCAACTGCAAAATGCTGCTAAAGGATATTCCTAAACAAAGAAAATTATAATAGATGAAAACTCAAAAGTGCACTAGATTTTCATGATAAATTATGAGTATAGTTGATGAAGTATTAAAGATATCCCTGATGGTTTGTTCAATTTTCAAATGGGATCTTGTGAGCAGTATAATGCAGATGTTTGTCAAAAACAACTTAGACATGTAATATTCATTCTTTTGTTTAATTTTATTTCTTTGACTTAAATATAAATACTATGTAAATAGACAGGTCTCTTTAGTTAAGAATTGCATCATAGGAGCAAGAAGAAGCTAGTTAAAGAAATGGGTAGTATCATCTACAAGAATAGAAGCCATGAAAGGGTTTTGAAGAGATTCAAGATGAATATTTGAATCTGAAAAAGAAAGTGAAGAATTAATATTCTTTATTTTAGCTGTGCTATTATTCATTAACTTAAATGTAAAAAAAAATGGAGTGAGGTTAGTAATTCTTGTTCCATGTTGACTTTTATTTGATGTTGGAATTTCATGTTGCAAATTTTCTAATGATTTGGGTTCTGCACATATATGTGCTTTCAATACAAGAGAGTGTTAGAAAGTTCTTGGCTAGATCAAGAATGGATTTAAAAAACAAATTCTGATGTTTTCATATTTGGTTTGATTTTGGGAAGTGGATTGAGCCAATAACCTTACAGTACCCCCTCATACATTGCCTGTGTTACTTGCAAACTTAGGTTTCTGATTCTTGAAGTTGGTAAAATGGTCAGTAAGAAAAATAAAATATGAAAAGAATGGTCAGAAAATAATAAAATTTCTGAAATATAACAATATCGTTAAGAAAAAACAGAGTCTGCTTTTTTTCAAAAAATGAATGTATCTTCTATAAGAATAGAATTGTATGTTCAAATACCTCCATTTATCCATCATAGCATGTCTTTAATTTTTTATTCAGTCCTTTGAATCAACATCTAATTGACAATCGTTTTACAAATGAAAAAATTGCAGTGCAGTGCACATTTTATTCTTATTCGCATATGTATAAATTGAGCCACAGCCATGTGTTTAGTCTCACATGAATTAAGAACTTTGAGTTTATTATTGGTTTTAAATTTAGATAACTAAATGTAATTCAAAGGGTGGAAAATATTTTTTTACTTATTTCATTTCAGTGAACATTCTATATTTCATATAATTTTTATCTTATCCAAATGAAGTAACATAAAAATTAACATTTTAATCTCAATATACTCAAGATTTAGACTACTTAAATATTTCTATTCTTCAAGGTAAATACTTAATATTTATGCCATTTTTATTATCAAATATTTTTACAAGTGTGATATTGACCACCTCAAGAGAAAATAGTTTGTTTTTTAAAATTTCCTTTCCACAGTTGAAATGTAGCATCATAATATTTCTCTATTGTAAAGAGTCAAATGAATTGCCCAGTCTTTCCAAAACAATTTTTGTTGTGGAATTCCTTGAATGCTGGAATCTCTGAAATTATACAAACTTCCAGTAATGACTCTTACCAAAATCTGGCTGAAATATCATGACTTTTGGAAACATTAATTCTCTGGCCTAACTGGTAAGTTGAACACTACTATTCAGTTATAACAAGTTGTGAACAATTTCTATAAATTGTTTCTCCAGAAAATTAGAGAAGACTAGACATTGAGTTTTAATCAATCATGAGGATTTAAAAAAAAAAGACAAATAAAGGAAACTGTAAAATCTTTAGTAATTACAAAGTTCATTATCTTCAAATTAGTTCTCGTCAATTATCCTCTCAGGTGCTACAATATACAATCTGCCAGTTTATATTGCTTATAAAGAGAAGCATCTTAGCAAAAGCCTAGAATAGGTTAATTGAATGCCTCTTTTCATCTGATTGGCTTCACAAAATAAAAGAGAGAAAGAAATGATCTTTAGACATATTTGCTTTTGCATCAAATGATTTACCTCTTCATCTGTGAGCTTAGATTTTAGAATTTTTTGAATTTTGTTTTTGCTATTGCTCAAATGACAAGCATGCTTTAATTAATAGTTGAAGTTATTGGAAAAATGTGTTAATAACCCAGACTAGTGAATTTCTTTGATAACAATAGAAACACAGTATTATAATTTATTATTTATAGTAATTTGTATATAGAAAAAATATTTAATGTTAACAAATATTTTTCATGATTTTAAAGGATCATAAGTTTCTCTGAAAACTTTGAAATTATACTTCTTCTATGATACAAACTTTGAACATTTCATGAGGTAATGATTAATTACTCAGGAAGCTTATAACTATTGTATAGTAAATGCAATGTTAACTGGGTCTCAATATCTACAGCCTTGTGCCTAACTAAGCTAAATGTAGTAATATACAAACATAAAAGTGACTAGAATTTATAAGTTATTAGATATGTAACTTGGATTTTACTATATTTTACATATTCTCTGGTTATTCAACAGTGGACATAGTTTTAAGTTAAAGCTTTCATCATATCAGTTGGGAGATAGATGTACAGTAGTATATTTTACAAGTACATTAATATACATGAGTACTGGTTTTTAAATTCCTTCTAATTTAATTTTTTTTTTTTTTTTTTAAATCTTACTTAAAAAAATAATCAGTTCATACTTGATATCATTTAACACTCTTGACTCAGAAGGTAATTAAAATATTTGGAAACCAATATTTTATTCCTTATTTACTATTCTGAACAATTATGCAAATGCATTTTATACAAATTATATAGTCAGTATATTAACTGAGGTGTTTTAAATGATCCACTAGATGAAGTGAATTGTTTTTTTATTGGTTTGTCATTCTCTGTATACAAGAAAAATTTTGCAAAGTTTCCTCTCAATTTCTCTTTTAAATTACCAAATATTTTTTCTGCTGGGAGCTTATTTTTATAATTCTTCTGGAGAGAAATTTACCTTGCTAGATTTACAAAACTTTCAGGCTTTTAAATATGATTTTACTGCAAGCTGTAATTGGAAATTATTTTAGTGATCCAAGGTTTTGAAAGCTGCAAAATTTTCTTATTTTTTTCTTTTTACATGATTTGTATTAAAATGGGATCATGTGTACAATTAAGCTGTTTTTTTTTCTTTTTTAAATGACATTTTTTAAAACAATCCTTAGATGCACATTTATAATTATCCACTTAGGACAGTTTCTAAAACTTTTTCACTGTAACCCAGAACATGAAATATTTTTTAACCTGATGACCCTCAATGCTCATAATTTTCAGTATTTGTTTATTTAGATTTAACCAATAAATTTTAATTTAATAATCAATAAATATTGATATATTTTTATGCTGATCAAAGAAAATAGAAGGCTTCAACTTGTCTCCAGTGCATGTCACAGCATGTCAGGCATCCAAGAAAGCAATACCAGAAGTAAACAAAAAACAATTGTGTGATTGCAACACTCTCCAACCATATTGGCATACAACTATTGGATGTGACCAGACTTGAATGTGTCATAAAATTTTCATACCTTTATTGATGTTTTATGATTTACAGCTATTTTCTTGTTCCATGGTTTTAATGATGCTTTGTATTCCAAAAGTGTGAGGTTAATATATCTGCACAATTTTTTTTTAAATTTGTTTTAATTTTCTAAAATTGAGGAGTCAACCTTGTGAATCTTAGTTGGGTTGTAACCTTTGATTTTGGAACTACTAACTTAAGAAATGCCTGAGCTATATTTCAATAGTGCTTTCTTTTATTATTATTATGATGATGATGATGAAGACATACTGGAAATTTCTCAATTTGATCAAGAAGTCTTTCAAAAAAGTTATTTGGCTATTTAGTCAGATTTTGATACCCCCTTATAGTAATCTATGAAACTTTTATGATTTTTTTTTTACTTAGCAATTATGTATAGATATTGTAGAATACTTGTAGAAAATTTCTTTGTTTAACTCCAGCTGTTAAACATTTGCATGTTAAAAACTAAAAGAAAAATTTGGAAAATTGTATTTGTGCCTCAGTTTACTTGATTGAAATCCATAAAACAATCAGAATGTTGTAATTATGTGTTTTGCAGTTATGTAATATCTCTAATCTTTGTCTGATTGCTCTTGAATGGAAAGAGACTCTAGAAGAATCGTTAAAATATTCTTTGAAAGAGCTCAGCATACTGGACAATATACAATTATTAAGATCTGAAAATCCTATTTATTAAATACTGTTAGTGATTTCCATGCAGTCTCTGAAAATTATTTAATGTTTTATTTTTAATTATTTCATTTGGATTGCAATCCATTTCACTTCTGAACTAAATAAATTTTGAAATCTATCCTACAATTCTGTCAATTATTCTTAATAATTTGTTAAATTCCAGCTGTTATTTGTGCATATTCACATTTACTTTCTGGATTTACAAATAAATCTTGGCCAGGAATATGGATTTATGATAGAATCAATGCTGTTTCATTTATTAAAATTGGATTATTTTTCAATTTTCCATTAATAATCAAAACATTACTGCCAATTATCTGGTTTCTTTGAGAAAAACAAAACAGTAATGAAGAGATTAATAACTTGAACAATTTTTTTCTTTTCTTTTACCAAATTAAGTTCAATATTTTCTTGTCTCAAAGCAGCTAAAGTCATCAAAAGCTGTCAACTGTTCATATTTCTAGTTTTGTATCATTTCCTTTGGCATCATGTAGGCATTTCAATCACAAGTGTCACAAAATTTACCAGTTTGTTTGATTAAATGCCTTTTCATTTTGGTTTTAGTATCAGTTTGTTCTTTCTACTGCCATGTTATTAACAAAAAATATTAAAACAAAAGGCCCTGTATGCTTATCAATGCCAGTAGGTCAACATTCAAAATAAAAAAAATATTTCTCATACTGGATCCCAGATTTTACAAGGGCAAGACAACTATCTCATCAATAAAAAATAAAATGCAATTTATAATGAACTGATACTTCCCTATAAATCCTTTTGCAAGTATTTATTCAGATTTATATATAGTGTGCATTAAAAAAGACAGAAAAAAAAACTTTTTAAAAATTTATATAGGCATAATTCAAATTGTATCATTTCCTGAAATATACATTTCCTTTATTACAACTTACATAAATTAGTTGCCTCTTCTTTTTAGTAATTTATAAGGCAGTGCCTCCAAAGAAAAAAGCAACACCTAAGGTTTAAAATGCATTTTTAAAAATGAGAACTCTTGAAGCTTTTTTTACTTTTAATTTCAAGCTTATAAATTAAATTTAATATTTCCAATAAGCAAAATAATTTGCTGTATTTCAAACTGAACTTAAATTGATTGAAATAGGTTTTTTTATATTAGAAATAAAACACTAAACTCTGCCATATTGACAAGTCTGTCAACACAATGTAATTCTCTTTATTAAAAAATTTTTGAAAAATAAAAATGTACTGAAACTTTATTTGTGAAAGTTTAGCTGTTTTAAAGTTTAATTAATCTGATTTGAAACACATTACTTTTAGTTTAAAATATCACAGAAAAGCATTTTTTAACAGAGAGATGGATGTTTTTAGGTGTTGAAAACTTTCTCACTAGACTTATGTTTTGGAATTTTTCTATAGGAAACTTGATGAATATAACATGAATGCCTTTTTTATTTAATTTTTTTAACTACCCAGTAATCATAAAAATTTAAAATATTTTAAGCAATCTAATATTTTATTGAATTTTAGATACTTTGGCTTTATAGTCTTACAAAAAATCTTATTGAGGAAATATTAGAAATTTACCAATAAATTTTAAATTTTCCTGATTAGTCAAGTAGTTTTCTGAATACTTCTGTCAAGTAACTGCAATGAGTTTCTGGTTTTAGTCATAATATTTGTGAGTTACAAGTATATGACCATAAAGTAGAAATTGTAATAACTGTGATAGAAATGTTAAGATCACAGTAACCTTCTTGTTCATGGAATGGGAACAGATAGATGAAGAGGATTCAGATTGATTATAAATTATTTTAAAAGATCATATAGAAAATAAAATGAAACCTAATTTTGCAAATTTGAATTTATGAAATTTAGAAATTCATTTTTGAATTGAACTTTTCAAGATAAAACATTTTTGTTATTTTAATTTTTATTTATCCTATAAAAACCAGAAAGAACAGTAAAGACAATATATAATAAGAAAATTAAAAACTAAATTTTATATGTATATTTTAAATAAGTTGTTTGAAAGTCCCATGCTAATAAAAGGCTGTGACAATACCTCAAAATACTAATAGTGTTCAACATTCATTTTGTATTTTGAATTCTGCTGTCCCTTCAAATAAGCCATATTTTGTCTTTAAACAGCAACTGATAGTCTTTACTTGAATTTATTAATGAAGATCATCTGCTTATTGACTAAATGAAACATAATGTCTCAAAGTTTTATTGACCTTTCACACATTTATTTGGATTAATATTCTCATCACTGTGCATAAAATAGAAGCACATATTTTTATTCATTTATTACTAAGCATCAAATGTTTAAATCACCACAATGATGACTATGATCCAACTAAACTTATTACCATTAAGACAAAAATCTTACCTGATAAACATTGTTATTTTTATTGTTTCTAACTTGAACCAACACTGTAACATTCCTTCAAATAGCTGTCCTATCATTAATGTCTTGAGGAACCTGTTTTTTCTATTTGGATTTTAAACTTTATCTGCCATTAACCCCTTTTTGATCAGCATTGTCTTATAGCAGTAAATGGGAGTCTTAATATTGACTGTGTTGCTGTGGACAAGATCAACATGGGCTATTGAGACTTCATTTGTCATAAAAAGCTCAAGGTGGTTTTTCATGAATTTTTAAAGCTTAGCCAATCATAACATTTTTTTCCTCCTTAGGACATTGGAACCTGTTTTCTTTAAGTATTAATGCTCTCTGTTGGAATAATTCATAGAAACTCAGATGAATATTGTTCTGTTATTGTTCTTGTGAGCAAATCCAATTTTGTGCTGCAAAAGTATAGAAAAGAAGGAAGACTTTCATTACTAATAATTGTCAGATATTGCTTTTATCACATTTACTTTTAATATTTGCTTATTGATTGATGAGAAAATTGGATTCTCCTTTTTAAAATCTCTTTTTGATACTGCACTAAGATGAGGGTCAGATTTTCATTATTGTACTAAAAACATACAATAACATTATTTCCTATAATGGACATTTTTTTGATCATACCTTAAAAGAACATTAAAAGCACTTAATAATTTCTGGTATCTTTTTCAATTATGAAAATGGAGTTATTTAGCCAGAACATAAATTAATAAACTGCTTTTTATTTCTTCTTATTTATTTTTTTTTCTTTTTCTTTTTAATGAATTTTATTCTTATATAATACATATTATTGAACTAGCCTTCTTTCTAAAACAACTCAGTATTTTTTATCGGTACTAGTAGTCACTGTTTAAATAAAAATTCAGGATTTCACATGCTGATTTTCAAAGCAGACATCTTTTTTAAGACTGACACAAGACATCTGTTCTAGTGCAACGATTAGAAAACTTGTCTTTCAAACCAATTTGCTAGAGCTCTAAGTTTGTTGCTTGGTGAATGTTCCATACTACTGGTCTTGTTAAGCTTATTAAATAACTATAATGCTTCTTGTTAATAGAAATTAGCATTTGTTGGTATACAGTTCCCACCTATTTTATTTCTAAATATTTATCAGAGATTAGTGGGCTAACATAGTTTTTTGGATGGACCTACAGTGACACAACTCTGCTTGATAAGATCCAACATCAGGCCATTTGGGTCTTTGAATTCACAAACAATTCTCTACAAAAAAATTCCTCTTTTATTTTAATATCTAAAAGCTCATCAAATATTAATACTTTCACTTCAAATGCAGCTTAAAAAATATGATAGTGTTTTTATGATAGTCCTTTGAAAAGATAAAAGCATCAAAGCAATTATCCCTTAATTGAAAGAAAATAATTCTATAACTACCATTTTTAATACTGTCACCAAACAAATGATCATGCAATATAAAAAACTTCATCAACTATTTGTGCCCTTTTTGTAAGCATTTCAGAAACTTATTTTCCCAAAGCTTTCAGAACATTATTGTGATTCTTATAATTTTGATGCATTAATGTTAAATAATAATGAAAATATAATTAAGTAAATGTCCATATTTTAAATAATTTTTTCATGTAATCTGTTTATAATGTAAAAACATTGTGAATCAAAATTGCTTCTTTACTTCTGTACATTATTAAAATATTTCTAATAAAACTTGTATTGATCTACAGAGTTTGTTGATATATTCTTCTAAAGAATTTTTCAAAGATTTACTGAAAATATGCTTGACAGAAAATGGTCACTGAAATCTCAGTGCTTTCAGCAGGTCTTGATTGCAGAGTTTCTCTTGGAGCAATAATGTAATTTTAGACTTTAGCCTAGATTCAGAAAAACCTGGTAGTAAAATTATGGGGTGGAAAGGTATATAACAACAACAAAAAATACATCTTATTTCATGCCATATTAAATGAAAGAAAAATTGCTGTAAATTAAAACCTCCAATTCATTTCCTCTCCATTTTTAGTTGCCACTCAGTTCCTTCTCTTCCTTCACTTTCTCAATTTTGGCATGTCTTCAAATGATTGATAATTTCTAAAATTATAATGACAGCGTCTTTCACTTTTCCTACACTTTCCTTTTGCATGGACAAAGAAGGGGAATCCAATTGGTCAGCCTGTTTATTAATGGATTGAAATGAAACTAGATTTTCAGAATTTTAAGAAAGAAATTAAAAGATAAAAAGAATCCGAAGACTTTTTGAAACTCCAAATTATCATTGCAATTCCACTTTCCCTTTAATTTCTCATCAGACTAGTTTTCTTGACAATCATTGAAGCTTTTCTAAAACAAAATTGTTTCACAATAATTCATCATTTTTATTTATTTCCATAAAAGGCAACACTTTTCTCATCTTTTTCTGGTTGTGACTCTTCCTGATTTTTTTCCTTTGTTGATCTACTGTTTGTTTTTTCTTCCTTTTGTTCTTATTTCATCTTTGTCAATTTTTTTTTTCCTTAGCATCTTTTTGGGGTTTTCCTTAATCTTTTTTTTGTTTTCTTTGTTTTTTTGTTTTCTTTGTTTTTTTGTTTTTTTCATTTCTCTCTCCTCTTTTCATTCATCTACCTTTTCAATTGACCTTCCTACCTTTTTTTTTTCACCTTGCTTCATTTTCCTTTTGTTTCATCATTTTTTCCCTTCTTCCTCTTTATTCTTTTTCCCTCATTCAGTCATCTTTTTCTTTCTCAAAATCTCTCAGTTTGGTCTCTTTCCTTCTAAGGAGCAAGTAAAACAAGGGCAAAATGGGAGATGGGTTAAGGATAGTTGAGGGGGTTGGGGTTGCTTTCTCCCTCTGACTCACCCTGGACAAGTACACACCAGGGATTGCAGAGAACAGGAATGCAGATGCCAAATGATAATGGAGCTTCTGTCTGCTGACAATCAGTCAGCATCCCCATCCAAGACAACAACAACATTAGAGGAGGTGACATGGAAAAGGGATGTGAACAGTCACCAATGGAAAAGTTTCACTTCTTTGTAAACATTGTAACTGTGAATATTGAACATAACTAGAGAAAAAAAAACAAACTTAAAGCAACTTCTTTTCTTAATTTAATACTTGATACATTTTTTTCTATACTACTAAGTACTACAAAAATACTTTTTACATTCAGCTTAATGATTAAATACAAAGACACATAATTTGTAAGCACTAAATCAAACATGTTTTGTGTATATAATATACAATATTTATTATTCTAAAATCATTTACTTGTCTCTGAATTGAAATAATTGTAATTTAGAAAGAAAATGTTTATATTGAAATATCAAAACTGCAAATGAAATTCTTCAGTGTCAAATATTTTAATTATAAAGAATCAAATTTTTTGCCAAATTCTTATAGAAAACTCTTTGTCAAGATAAACTGATAATCTTATTTTATAACAGCTAAAGAGACTTGTTTGTTGTTGCACTAAAGCAAACAAATATATAAAATTAAATAAACTCAGCTCTGATTCAGTCCTCTGGCCTCCAAAGGTAAGCAAGCAAGCAAGGGACATGCTAACATGCCAGTATACTGTTGCTGAAATATTTAGGTAAAATTAATTTAGGAATACTTGGGGTTTTTAATTTGATTTTTTTTCTCTTTTTGTTTTTTACAATAACATTGATTGGTTAAACTGATTTCAAAACAATGAAAACTAAATTTACCATTTTCTTTGTATTTTTCTGACATTTAAAAAAATACAACTTTATTTAATATCTATCACTATTTTGATTCTTTCTAGTCATTGTTTTTCTTCAATTAAAAATTTTTCTTTATATATTTTTATTAAATTTTTAACAGGATAGCTAATTAGTTGATTTTTTTTTTTTTTAGTGATATTGGTGTTAAGCTTTTCAAAACTGTTGAATTTTTATGAGCATGGTAGATTTAAAATGTAGATTGGTAAGGAAAAGAGTCAAAATGTTTAAGAAGAACCTGAAAATGCAATCCAAACTTTTAAAATATTCATCATAGAAATGTAAATGAAGCCAACTCCACTAGACAGTAATAAATTGTCAAGTGAGAATTATGATCTTCACCAATGAGCTTGTTGTATCCTGATAAGTGTTTACAGTTAATAAACAGAAGGTTTACTGGCATGTTTGTTTACAAGAGAGGGAAACATGGACATACATTATCATACATGATATTACTATATGAAATTATATGTTTGTGATTTGTATTTAATTTTATTCCAGATTTAGAAATTTTAATTTAAACTAACAAAAAAACTCCCCTCCTACTTTTTTATATTTTTTGCAAATATTTTTTATGTTTTTCATGCTTTTTGGATGATTTGCCAATAATTACTTCAAGAATCTTATTAGAATTGTTTATGATAACAATAATTTTCTCCCTTTTTAAATGTCATATCCCTTCAGAATATAGACAATCATTTCTCACCACAGATTCTTTTTCTTTATCTGTCATTAGCAATGAATTCTTGTGGATAATAGTGGAAAAAGTTTCCTGTTACTTTCTCTGCAGTTTTGAATTCAGAAACCTTCCTTCTAGACCTGCTACTACTCAAGGCTCAAGAGCCCAACCCCCCACTATTTAACTGATAGCTGGAAGGAGAAGAA
Source organism: Acanthosepion lycidas (assembly GCA_963932145.1). Taxonomy (NCBI): domain Eukaryota; kingdom Metazoa; phylum Mollusca; class Cephalopoda; order Sepiida; family Sepiidae; genus Acanthosepion; species Acanthosepion lycidas. The sequence continues at coordinate 90,565,244 of OZ010598.1, read as the reverse complement.
ATGGGTTCATGCCTTTCCAAAGAGCATGAGTGCAAAGTAAATGCAACAGACAGTAACAGAACTTGAATTCAACTGTGGCATCAGTATTTTAAAATATAAACTGGAGTTATAAATTTGAAAGTGAAAATAAACAATATTCAATGAACTCAAATGTTCTCAACCTTTTTTTAATACTCAGATATAATCAATCTGATTTTTTTACAGGGCAGAAAGAGACATTTTTATGTGAGAGTTTTTGTGTGTACTTGGTATATAAGAAAATAATCACTTAATTGCAGCCCATTTGCCTATTGACCTTTCAGTTCTAACTAAGAAAAAAAAAGGAATCTGTAGCCTTCAGGAAATAGTATTTAGAAATTAGTCACTAAGGCCGCAATATAAATGATGGAGTCACATTTTGCTTTTTGTTATGCTGTGCACTAAACTAAAATGCTAATGATTTCAGTACACAAGAGTATCATGAAAGAGTAATGTCTGATTTTCATACTCACCATCTGCAATTTACTTTCTTGGTCTTCTGGTACCACCCTGTTCTGAAATGATTATTTTTTTTTTTTTAAATTCATAAAGTCCTCATAATTTCTTTCTTTTAACAATGAAATGGATTGAAAGTGAATGTTGACTTTATAGTCTTGTATCATACTTTTCTGCTATTTTAATGGTGTATCAAAATAAATAAAATTATCCATTAAAAATTAATTTGTAGTAAAGATCATGCCTAGCACACACACATACACGCAAAACAAATTCTGAACATAAGTGAGCATGTTATGTGTGTGTGTGTATTTTGTATTGAATGAGGTAGACTACTACACATTTCACATTACAGCAAATTAAAGTTCTGAAACTGCTTCACCTTCATAGATATATAGTGAATATGAGAAAAGATGTTGGTCTTTTGACTGGGATGAAAGTATAGAATCTGTTCTCTCCTCAATTGAGATGGAAGAAGGTACCTGATCCTGGGGATTCCAACCCTGTGGCAGCATCTCCCTGATTTCACTAAGAGAGATGGGTGTTGGTGTAATTTTGATGTAAGTGTGACAATGGGCATTAGGCATTTTTTGTCCTTGGCCAATATGCATGTCTATGTACACCCCACATAAAATAAAGACCTTGCATCACATCCTGCCTTAGTGAGGAGGTCAGGTAAATAACTTATTTATAAATTTATCTCTGACTTCACACTGATATTATTAGCCTTCCTATACTGTACAATATCACATTTTATTTGCTGTATATTCATGAGTGGGTGTTGAAAGGTTATTGGTCCAATTGACTTTTCAAAATCTGACCAAACATCAGCTTTTTAAATTTTTTTTTTTTTTTTTTTAATTCCTCTTGGTCAGGCTGAGAAATTTCAGTGCTCTCTTCTATATCAACAAACTACTGAATTTATAGAGAAAGCTTAAAAAAGAATTAATCAGTTTAATGAATCTTCCATCTTGAAGGCATGAATGTTACAGATTCTTTGCCAGAAGTGAAGAATTCAATATTTATTAGTTGTAAAAAAATTCAATTCTTAGTGATTTTTTTTATGAACATTTTTATTGCTTTTTTTTCTTTTTTTGATTCATAAAGAAGAAATTAATTTTGGTTTTCTATGTTAATTATATTTTTTATTCATACTTAGATTTATTATTATTAATGATAAATGTTTTTGTCACTTTGTATTTAGTTGTGCTGTTGCAAATATTCACCAGTCATTCACTGTTCTACTGACCAGATGTCAAATTAGATTAATCAGGGATCCCCCTACACTGCATCACAAACACACAAAATTTGTATGGCAAACCACCACCACTGCAAAAAGTGTGGCTGTGATGCGATGAGTCACTTTTTAAGACTGTCACTGCAGGTTACTTCTGTCCAGGCTGGCTACAAAATTTAGTCTTCATTAACTTATGGCAGTTTAACAATATCTGAGAATGACAAGTGTCTTTTTAGATGAGGTCATTTGTGCAAAAACATTCTTCTTTTACAATTTTGAAGAAATTGCATTTGATAAGAAACTGCATGCCACTTTGTAATATGAATGAATTTCAGTCTCTAAAGATAGTCTGTCCTTTATTTACAGACCCTAATGCTCTCTACAGGCTGTCCATTAAGCACTGTATAAAAATGCTCATTTATTTTTAATGATCAATTGAAAACTTTGTAAGATAATAGTTTTCAAAGTAGCAGTTTTATTTTTAATTAATTTAAAAATAATTTGACTTAGTTTTCAAATACTGCATGACCAATTCACACAGATTTTGGAAATTCACCATTATATCAATTTAAAGAATAGGTTTAATCACTTTCTCTCAAACCTGCATATTTATTTCTCCATTTTCAGTTGTCTTTTATTTTTCTGGAATCTTAAACTGATATCTTACTCTGCTTATGTCCTCTGGATTTTGATTGCATTGCTGTGAGTCCTGTTCTTTAATTAAAACCTCTTCTTTAATAACTCACTTAAATCAATCTGTTCATCTTCAGTTTGAATGGTACACTTTTTTTGTATTATAATTTTAAGATAGTGATTTTAATTAAATATCAGTATTGGTGCCAAATGCAAATTGTTCCATGAAATTATGAAATGCAAAAAAAGAAATTTAAAAAAATTGCATAATGAAAAATGATAAAAAGACCACTGTGGATTAGTATTTGTAAATTTTATATGCTTATATGCACTAGGTAATTTTTTTTTATTACTTTATTTTTATCTCTTTTACTTAATCAAAGTACTAATTTTACTGATTTTTTTTTTGTGTATGATCTATAAATTTAAAATAAATTATTTAATGGAAATATAGTCATTTTTTATATATATTTTCATTTGTTATTTGAAAATTTGTAATGAGAAAAAAGGAAGATTATCATTTTTGTCATGATGAATTTAGTTTCCAAAATAAAATATTACTATCTTTCTTCATTATTAGTTTGTGAGAGTCATTAAAAAAAATAAGCTATGAATCTTTAAACAATTAAAAAGAGGAACTATGTATAATTCTTGAATGCTTTGTGTTTTTATTTTAACATTTGTCAGTTTTGAAATAACTAAGCAGCATATAACATTTTAAAATTAAATTTAAGGGATTGTTCAATTCTGTATTTAACAAAGTTCATTTGAGTATGGGCGGATGTGATTTTTTCAAAGGAAAAATATTATGATTAACAATTATGAATTTGATTTTTCAAAACCCTCTCTTTGTCAATCCAAGTTGACAGAAATCTTTGTAATTAGTTCTGTGATATTTGTCTTTAAGCAATTGCATGTTGATGATTTTCTTTCATTCAGTAATCTTTTTAGTTAAGTTTTAGCTTTTAATACTTTGTGCATTTTGCATGCAGCTGTTATTTTAAACACTAGTTAAGAATAAACAATTTGAATGGAATTTCTTGAGTTAAATTAATTTTTTTTTTTGTTATTTAATTTCAATTACTGTGATTATTTCTGATTTATGTAAGTAATGATTAAGTCAAAATTTACAAAAGATAAAGAAAACCCATTTACTTTTACAGGAAGACTTTTTTTTTTAAATTGTCATATAAGGGAACATTTAGAATGATATATCAAGTATTGTGTGAAGCCTTGAAAAAATTAAAGGAAATATCCTGACTGCTTGTGGGAAGATTATAAAGCCCTGATAATTTGAACAGGAATGCTAGTGGAGCCAAGCTACTAATTTTGTACGAAAGGTGAAAGGGCAATTTTTGGACATATGATGCTATTAGTTGGCTTATTCACAGTTAAATCCCAATTTTGAGATACAAGAGAGGAAATGACACATACAGGAATGTAATTAACCTTTTGGGGTCAATCTGGGATTTGAATCCTGAGTCCTACAACATACATCCATATTATACTCCTTTTAAATTCTTACATTTAGGTCAGATTCTTTATCAATATTGTCTTTTTAAATTGACCTAACTAATAATAAAGATAATATTTTTTAAATTAGCATAAAATAATTGTATTATTTTTGTGTGTTATTTGTTCAGTAAAAATGTTATAAAATATTTCACAGAATAAAAAATATGTACAAATATAGGTCAAAATAGAAAATGAAATCTTGGATCTAACACTTTGATAAACAATTACTTTTCTATTCTGTATAGAAAAAATAACTATATGCAAAACTATAGAATGAGTAAATTATTATAATTATTTTAAATACTTCAGTATGTTTCCTGTTCATATTTTGTGACATGTATTTTTGTAATTTTTTTTGTTGTTGTTAATTACCTTATTTTGCATGAAAGTCTGGAGCTTTTAATTCTATCAATTATATAAGCACCAACCCAAATTCAAGCAACAATACTCATTCAGTTTTTCAGTAGAAGATCCTTTTTAGAAAATTCTGGGTGTTGTAGACAAAATTGTCTTTTGTAATATCAACTGGTTTCTAGTGCAAAAAGAAACAACCAAACTATTTTCCCCTTTTTAAATCAACAAATAAAAAGTACTAAAAATAATTTTGGTAATAAGCTTTCAGATAAGTAATCAATTTAATGCTGTATATCTATAGATTTACTTAAATGCATGAAAATGATTAAAGGCTTCTTTGAACTAGCATTTTTATCATTGATCTTCTGAACATTGAGATATTATTTGAAATTGTTATAATGTTAATATTTTTTTTTTTTTTACTCAAGTTGTAATTACTTGCTATTGAAATGTTTGTTAACATTATCTTTCATATTCACATGACTGTTTTCAATAATCATATCAATTAAGTTGTAAGTTTTTTAAACAAGATTTTCTTGATCATTTTTATTTAGGTACCTACAAAAATTTGCCAAAAAAAAAGATGAAAAAAATACCTAAAAATATTAAAAATAAAATTTTATCATCCAAACTTTTGTATTATTAAGAGGAAAGATCAAGATTATTTTGATGTCAAAATTATTTTTCTCTTTATCCCTTTTAGAATAATTGGAAATTTTGGTTAAAAATCTTGGTTTTTTGGTGTCCACATGAGACCTTAAATTTGTTTGGGAAATCTGAGTGTCTTTTTGTGGTGAAAAACATATTGATTTGGAAATACTTGCAAAAATTAAATCATTGTTGGATTTTAATGAAACTTTCAAGGCTTATTCAGAAATGGATTAAATTATTTTTGAAAATTTAAAATTTTTTACAAGGATTATTAATTTGAATAATTTATAAACTTTTAAATTTTTGAAAATTCTGTATTCGTAGCAGTCAAAGGATATTGTTATTAAATTAAAACTATTTACTTATAAATGAAAAAGATCACTACAATTCAACAACCCTCCAGTATTTTAAGAAGAATTTTTATATTTTTTGCATGTATAAATGTGTTGAATTTTTTTTGTAAATATAGATATCCATACTTGATATTATCAGAAAATAAGAGTGATAACTACAGTAAATTTAAAATGTATTGGTAATTTTCTAATATTTCCTCAACAAGCATCTTTTGTAAGTAAAGCTATAAAGCCAAAATACCTAAAATTCAATAAAATATTAGATTGCTTCAAATATTTTCTTAAATTTTTAAGATTACTGAGTAGTTAAAAAATTATATAAGAAAGAAGGCATTCATATATTCAAGTAATTTCTTTCAATTCTGTCCCACTTAGATTTCTCAAACATCAGACTGCTAATAAATCACTCAACATGTAAAAAAAAACACTTTCCATCTTAAAAAAAGATACTTTTTTGCAGTATTTTAAACTAGATATATTTGTTTTAATTCAGATTAATTAAACATTAAATCAGCTATTTTTTCTCAAATAACATTTTAAGAAAAGTACATTATATTTTTGAAAGTTTTTTTTTTTAATAAAGGTAATTATGTTGTACTGACAGATTTGTCAGTATGGATGAATTCATTGATTTTACTGATACAGAGAAAAATATTTCAATCAGTTTTAATTCAGTTTGAAATACACCAAGCTATTTGCTTATTGGGAATATTAAACTTAATCTACTACTAGCTTGCAATTAAAACTAAAATTAAAACTTCAAGAAAGACTTTTCATTTTTTAAAAGGAATTTTAAACTTTGGTATCTCTCCCTTTTCTTTTTGTTGTTGTTTAGGTTCCTATTTTTATTTAACATTCTCATTCTTTTTTCTCAGAACAATACATTTTTAATCTTAGTATTTTTTTTCCTAATAGATATATTAGAATCATTAAGTTGGATTTACTTTGTCATGAATCCAGTATCAGTTTGTTGTCATGAATCCAGTATCAGTTTGTTAACCATTAAGTATGGATGATGAGAATTTTTCATTGCTTTTGTTCAGCTACAAATGCAAATGACAGACATTTCTGCTCAAGTTAATGAGGTAATAATACTTGCTTCTTCTATTATTAGATGGATGAGGTAATAATTTAATTATGTTGATTAATTATGTATCAGTTAATTGATAATGTTCTTGTAAAATCTATGAAGAGATTCTGTAATTCTATACCAGATACTAAAGATGTATGCTATTGCTTATTACTCACTTAGTTTCTACCTTTTTATTTTATTTATTTTTCATGGCTCTGAAAATGTAACATTTTGACATTATCTAATTAGTTCTTAAAATTTAATCTCTGTTTCTTGATGCTTATTTAAATGTTTAATCAAATCATTGTGGTGAAAAAAATGGAGGTAATCTTAAAGTATTTTCAAGAAAGTTAGGAATTGGTAAGATTTTCCTTCTTGAAAGGAATTTATCGCTCTAATCCAGTAAGAAATTTGTGGATGAAGTCAAATTGAGTGAGGGTGTAAAAATATAAAATTTCATCTTTTCCCCATTCACAAATGGATGAGATCAAACTGTAATGATATTTTGTGCACTTGAGAGGTGTACTGAGAATTTAATGTGTGACTAAAAGCAAAATGTTTAGAGCATATCATGTTAGAACAAAATAAATAGCCATTTTGAAACACAAATTTTATGTCATAACTCTGCTCAAACCAAGCTTTATCAAAGTCAGCACAATTAGAATTAACAGTGTTACCAATAATTAAGCAGTGAATTTATTCCATCAAAACTATGGTCACATGCCAAAAAATATTTTCAACCTAGTTTGCATTGGAATGTAGATGCATGCATCTAAAGCCTAGAAAAATGGTAATTGTTAAGAGAAAGTTTCTGTGACTAAGTAGAATAGAGTAAGATACCAATATCTAATCACCTCAGGTTTTGCCAGGTGGTTTTTGAAGTATGAACTCTTGCATTATCCTGCAGCGGGAAAGGCCTTTTTTATATTCACCTCTACTGACTAGGGTGTTTGCAATTTTGAATGCATCAGTTCCAAATTATGATAATCAGACACTACCATATTTGTCTGACCAGGTTTCAAAAGGCCGTAATGTTGTTGATTTGTGCCAGATGTCTTCTGACTGTTGTATGGGCATCCTCTGTCTTTGCTCACAATGCCTGAGAGTTTGTTTCTAGATGAATCTCCACAGCTGCTGTCAATACATCATTGTCAAATGACAACTTGCGACCATAACTAGAATGATCTTAAAGATCCACATCACCAGAAGCAAATTCTTGGAATAACACCAAACACTGTTGATGTTATGGATAGCTTTGACAGCACAATAGCTGAGTTTAAACTCATAGAATGAACATTGTGTTTATTCATCTCTACTTTAATAACCTAAAAAAAAAAAATCATGATCTTTAGGTGATATCCAAAAGATGAGAGAGAGAGAGAAGAGACAGCTCTTTAAAAGTGATATCTAAATAGATGTACACATAAACAAAGAATGAATGCAATAAAAAATGCACTAATACAACCTAAAAATGGCCATTTATTTTGTTCCAACCTCTAATATAAGTTTCAAATATTTAGAATTATCTTTTTAAGCTTTTTCTGTAATAAATTTGGTTTTGTCAAGCTGGCTGCTAGAAGCATTGGGTGTGTGTGTGTGTTGTTTTTTTTAAGGACCCAGTTTCAAATACCTACTCATGGGCTTGAACTCAAATAATTTACCATAGGATATCATAAAGGGTAAAAGGTTTTTCCCTGTTTTTCCAACATTGATCTTGTCTCTTTCTCTTCTGTTTTATCACGGCTCTTCACATTCCATCTTTATCTCATTGTAACAGCTCCTATGACTTTATTACTAAAATTCATGTTTATCACACATGCCTGATTTAACTTTCCCCTCTCTTGAACCCAGACATTATTAAGATAATTGTAACCATCATTTCCAGCTCTTGCTATTGTCCATGTTAATGACAATGTCTTTAAAATATTTCCTCCTGTAATAACAAATGAAAATCCTTATAGATTGGGTTCATCCTCAAACTTGGAAGCTCCTTATCAATTCCTTTGCAACAGTGAATAATGAATTTACTGATAAGAATTATCAATGACAGACTCTATTTTCTTTCCTGCTTACTCTACATTCCTCTTTTCCATGATCTCAACTCTTCTATGTGAAAACTTGAATAGCTAAATAATGTTTTTTTCATAGAAAAGTCAATTCATTTAAACATTTTAATGGAAATTAACTAATTTTTTTTGTTTGGATAATTTAAGTTTGCATTTATAAAACTAAATAAAATTAAGATTAAAATAAACTTCTTTAAATAAAGAGAGGCGAAAGAGTCTGTCTTTTTTAAACAGTTTTATTTGTTAGCAATGCATTCCGGATTAGTCAAATGAACATGATTTTTACCATGGCAATATTTGTCCCATTATTTTTTTTATTTCATGTTTCATTAGTTCCTTTGTTAATGTGTTAATCAAAATTAGTCATTGAAGATTAAAATTAACTTAAAACTATTTTGATCAAATTAAGTATTAATATAAAGATAGGACATGAAAAGAACTGAATTGTAACTGAGGAAACTTGTACCACAACACTGCTCTTGCTCTCTCTCTTACTCGCTCTCTCTCTTGCATTTGAGATTTTGTAGGTAGCAGCAACTAAAATATTGCTGCTTGCATGTATCTGAAATTTAAAATTATATATATAAAAAAACAAAAAACAATATAAACACCTGAGGAAGCTTGAAAAAGACATCAACCAAAATATAGTGATGAAAAACTATCATTGAAGAGAATATTGATCAGAACAACTTAGGGATTCATGATAATGACTCATTGTAGAATTTCAAACAATATTTATGGCTAGTCTTGCCAATATCCATGAACAAATGCATGCATACACACATAGCCATATATTCAATTTATAGATTTTTAATTTTATTTTTTACTTTTGCAAATAAATTCATCAGCTGTTGACAATAGAGTTCCTGGCTCAATTCCCATCTTCACTGATAATCTAACCATCACATGCAAGATATCCCATTCCCAAGATGGTGTAAAATATGGACACCAATTAGAATTCCATGTCCACTAGTCATTAATAATACTGTAGGAGATGAAGGTGGGAGACAGCCATAATAGTTGTTCAAACTTGGCCCCAGCAACCCTCTCCTCAATGCAAAATTGGGTTTGTATCTCTTCATCTGGTCAATGCAGACTCACCCTGAACAACTATCAGCATATCTTTCCAATCAGGAAACAACAACAAAATTAGGGACACAATAGAGACCATAGCCTGTCATGCATGGGAAAACCTTTTGCAAAATAAATAAAATAAAAATTAAGTGATACAACTACTACTATTAATAATAGTAATATTTGTTGGTCTATATTAACTTTGTCACATGGCCTTATTTATGAAGTACTACATGGAACAACCTCAATGTCAAAAGTTTGAGAGATTATCTTGTTAATCGCTCAACTACTCTTCTTAGTACTCTTTTAATGATATCATAATAATGATAATGTGACTATGTAGTCGCAGCACTAATAATAATAATTAAAATAAGATGCAATGGCTTTATTACAGTTATTTATTCAAGAAGAATTATCTTGTCTCTTCATTCTTTTTTACTTTCTGTTTTTGTAAAGTTTACAAACTCTTTATCTATTATTTATTTATTTACACAAGAAAACCAACCCCCACCCAACCTCATTCCCTCCAGTCCAGTCCCGGAAATTTTAAAACCTTAGGCTGAAAATTGGTTCAACGAAGCAAAATGAAGTTATCAAAATATTACGTTAGCAGGTGTGAAACCGGTGGGGAGTGGGGAAATTTGCAAAGGAAATCCTCCTGGTTTAATTGTTTGAAAAAAGGGGGAAAAGAATTTTAGGCTGAATGATGATGGCTGGGTGTTGATGGCTCTTGTCCTGACAGAGGCTCATAAAAGTGGTATTGGGTGAGGTAACCCCCCCTCCTCGTTAATAGATGAGTCACACATACTACCAAGGTTTACAACACTGAAAGGAGGAGACCTAACTCTCCCCTCTGCTGCCTCCTAACTGTTGCCCCCCTCTATACATTTTTTTTTTTTTTTTTTTTTTTTTTTTTAGCTGGAGAATATTTTTTTCTCTCCCCCGGCTGCTGACAACAAAAATGGTTGATAAATAATTCAGAAATTCTTATATTTCCCTGAAAGAGGATTTGTTCTTTTCAGATGACAGTTTTATTGTCATGATATTTTTGTTGTTTATGGAGAAAAATAGTTTTTCAAACTTTGTTTTTAACTTACTTTTCAAATTCCATTCTTATGTATATGAATTTCCAAGAATTTCACATTCATTCAGGAGTGATTGCTTATCAGATCAAAAATTCCATTACTTAACATAAACTTATTTTGCTTAATTTTTTTACTTTTATCCAAATAAATTTCAGTCAAATTTACATGAACAACAAGACTTCTTTTATTGATTATTTCATAAAATTTTCCAGTTTTTTGTTTGCCTTTCTGTCTCAGATCAACTTATTTGTGATTATTGTTAATTTTCTCTTTTAAAAAATAAAATTGAACAAAAATATTATAGCCCAATATTATAGAGAGCAATGCTAGTTTCCAGAAAGAGTACTTTGAGTTTGTGAATAGAAAATGCATGATTGACGTATATTTGCATCCAGTTAAGAAATGTCATAGATGCCTTAGATATTTGATGCTTCATTTTTCACAACAAAGCTTTAAAACTAATGTTGTCTAATTAAAAGTGAATTTTAATTACTTGGAACTACTTAAACTTTTATTTTCGGATAGACAGGATTTTAATATTAATAAGACTGCCATATTAATTGTTACATTCTTAACTTTAATATTTTCTTTTACTTTTTTCTTTCTTTTTTATTATCTGAAAAAAAATTCAAATCAAGTGTCATTTTTTAAAATGATTTTAATCTTTTCAAGTTATGTTGAATTTAAGTAGAATCTGAGTAATGTTTGTTTCTAGACTTTAGTTTTTAAACTTTTGTAGACAAAGTTTTTGTACAACCTTTTAATTGTAACTTACCAAACAATGAGATATTTATTTAATAGCATATTCATATATCAAATTCTACTAATTTAATTTATGAAAAAAGAATTTGGTCTTTAAAAAAGTAAAATGTAGAATGGGTAGATAATAAAATGACTCAAAACCTGATAAAAATGTCAAAGCAAAATATGAAGAAAATGGATTGGCATTTTGGGTTTTAGGTGCTAAAAAACAAAAGAATCATCTTCAACTTTTAAAATGACAATATTGTTTAAGACTCTGATGATGATAATGATAATGTAATAGATTGAAGCTTTGCTAATTCAGTGTATCCTTAACTTGACTGCAGAAGCTGCAAGTGAAGATTAAATCTTTTGTTGCTAGTGTTTGTCTGACTCAGCTTATTTTTCTAATATGATTGTGTCCAAGAGAGTGACTGACTCATGATGGGGATTAGACCTCAGAATTGACAGGACATTCTTTAGTTATTCCCATAAGCCAACACGCCTGAGGATCTCCCCTTTCCTACTGTTCTTCCTACAGAGTTTTCAGACAATGAATTTCTTTGTTTCAATTTAACTCTTCAGCTGAACTCTTTTGCAAAATGAAAAATACAAGAGAGGAAAAAGGAAACAAACAAAAAGAACTGATTACCTTTTTCAATTGGCTAATATATATCTTTGTTTGGCTTATAAAAATTTTTTTTTCCTGATTATCTTTGGATAAAAAAAGATTGTGATATTGAGAAATCAATAATGTCAATATAATGTTCTGATAAAGTTAGAATAATCATGTTTATATATTTTCATATCAAACTTGGTATGGATTTAGCCATTTAAAGTTAGTGTTATCAAGATTGATATAGCTTCCAAGATCTTCATTACCTTTATTAGCTAATTTAATTTTTTCTTATTCACATTTAGCAAGAAAAACTGGAATGTAGTGAAGAAATCGGTAGGAATATATAATGGCCTACAATTACCTTAAATAAGATTTTAATAAGACTTTTTCTTTCTTTAAATCTCTTCAATATATTTCCTGTTTGAAAACTTCCTTTTATGTCTGTCATAAGACATTTGTTGCATTTTCTGCATTTTTTCTTTTTTTTTTTTTTTCTTACTGGTTTTTATATTTTACTATACACTTAACAAAACTATGCTACTATTTTCATTTGAATTTTTGAAATTATTATTATTATTAATATTATTATTATACACTGCTTTACTTGGACTAGTGTCCTCATCTTGGTTGTAAGAGTCACAATTTTTCAGCCATTGAACTCTCCAGATTTCTTCAGGTGTCTGTTGTAGTCGGTTTTAGTTCAAATTACTCAGAAAGTTGTCAACTGCAACAGACACCTGAAGAATGCTGAAAAGTACAATGGTTGAAAGATTGTGACTATGACAAAGATTAGGATACTAGTCCAAGTAAATCTATTAATATTATTACTAGATACATTTCTCACTAGAAGTCTATTGATTTACAGAATATTTAAAGCTTTGTACACAGATCATATTTACTTATTCAACTATCCAAAAGATTAAAATACTTCAAATTTAATTTCAACAACCATTATTATTGTAAGGAAAAAGTCTTCTGAGTTATTATGTTTTCTACATTATGAAACATTTGTTATGGACTTGCAGCCTAAAAGCTAATGACTATCAATCTCACATACTCTGTTTTTAATACCCTGTAGTTGTAATACTTTTTTTCTTTTTCTTTTTTTTTTCATTTGGTAAAATTAATGACAAATGTAAATTAAAAACATTTATTGCACTATATAATTGTTTATTGAATTCTTTAAATAAAAATTGTCCTGCATTTTTTCCAAATGCAAATGACAAAGCAAATGGTTAATTTCACAGACAAGTGATTTTGTGCAAGTAATCACATTTTCATGAAATTCAATAAAGAAACAGTTAATACTTAAGATTAGGAAGAATATACAGTAGAATTCCATAACAAAGAATTGAAGTCTGGGATCATTTAATTTTAATGTAATTTCATTATCGGAGTAAATTTCCATTTGGTTACTTTCACTCTTTGTTCCTTTATAAAATATAAAAAGAATACACATTTTTGGTTCTTTGTTTAGTGTTTTTAGTAGGTGCTATAAACTAATATAAATGACTAATTAGATTTGAGATATGTTTATATACACTTGAAATTTGTTTCTATTTGTAGAATTTCAGTTAAGTAAAGAAATAAACAGAAACTTTATCAGAAATTTGATTTTTGCTTTTCAATAGATTTCTTTTTGTTTTTTGGTGTTTTTTTTGTGGAAGTAAAAACAATTTAACTATTCCATTTAGAATTTTTTTTTAAAAATTCACTTGAGAAATCTTTAATTGTTTAAAAGAAAGAAAAAAAATGTTCCTTCACTATTTTTCTTTCATTAGCTTTGACACTTTGTAACATCCTCCTTCCTTTTGTGAAAATGCCTGTGCGTGCTTTTATTCTACAAAGTCAGTGTTTTTTTTTTTTTGTTTTTTTTTTTTAATTCATCTTAATAGAATAAACATGAAATAAAAAAGAATAAACACAAATTGGGGTATGTGGATTTTGTGTGTGCATATATATATATATATATATAAAATATTATGTGTTTGCTTACAGTTAAAAACTTAAACAGTTGATGTAAGCCATACATGTGTATATAACTGTTTTGTTTGGTGTTATATATGTATGTAATTAAAATCATGTAAATTGTAAAGTATATGTATACATCATGGATACACCAATGTAGTTCTATAATACTTGTAGAACTACATTGGTGCATCAGCATATAAAAAGAAGGAAGTAAATTAAAAAATAAATCATAGTTAATATTTAAGCAAATGTACTTGCTTTTGTTTTTATTCCAAAATTGATTCACATCATCAAAAGATAATGTTCTAAGAATGATGTGAATAAACATTGAAATATTAAGATAATCATCCATATTTATTTATTTATTTATTGTGTAATCACTTCTTGATTAGCAATCACAAATGTTGTCGGCCAAAGAAAAAGAAAACATTTACCATTGAAATAGACATGCAGCAAATATATTTATTTGTATGTGGACATTGGAATCAGAATCCCATTTACTGTGTGTGTGCACAAGAGAATTCGTTTGTGGTATGCACAAAAATGGGTATGTTGAATTGTGATCTCCTTTTGTGCCTCCCCACAACCAGTCTTGGAGTATCAAAGTTTAATTTCCCATTTGGTTCTTTCATGCCCCCCACCACCACCACCACTTTAGCATTGTGTCAAAAAAGGTGTTTTAAAAAAATGAAATGAAAATGAAACAGCTCATAAATCTGATGGTGCATACGTTTACAACAATTAACTATCATCACTATTGTTGCTACCATCATTGTTACTGCTAATTGATTTCTGATCAGATCGAGAAGTTTTTTTGTTTTTTTTGTCATATGGAATCCTGCTTAATGGGAAAACATACTGCCTTTCTATTATGAGTAATAATTGGAAATCCTTGATTCCTCCTAGTTCTCGCTTTATTTTCTCCATTGAATATTTCCTACATACTTTTGAAATATGTAGGAAATATTATTCCACGTCACATCTGCCGACCTGATTCAATCTAAAATACCGACAGTCAAAAATTGGATTCTTTTATGACGGTAATGGTGGAGGTGCTCTATAAATGTAATTCATCTTTTGACATTTTTACTCACTTAGAAGAAGGGCTTCGTGGGGACGAAAGTAGAGAAATCCCTTTCCTGGGTGGGTGTGGAGGGAACGTGCTATTAAAAATAAGTAGAAATCTTTCATTCTTCCCCCCCATGCCACGTTATCATTTTTTTTCTTCTCACCTTTTTTCTACACCCTCCCACATCCTATTTCTCTTTGTCCTCCTTTTCTTTCCCCTGTTGTCTTTTTCATTCTCAACTGTTGACGGCATTAATCGGCAAGAAGGATCATTTGAACCAGCCATCAACACTTGTTCTTCCGCAGTTAAAAATACCAGGTAGAAAAAAATAGGACAATTTCTTATCATTCGATATTTGTATACGTCCCCCCCCCCCCGCTAACGAATTAAAAATTCAAGAAATTATTACAAAATAAATAAAAATAAAAAGTTTAAGGCAGAAGCAGGAAGAAACCTAAAAAAAAAAAAAAGAAAGAAAAAAACAAAAAACAAAAAACAAACTTGATGATTTTGTAGGGAAGGGGAAATTTTTTTTTTTTTTCTTTTCCTTACGGACTTTAATATCATTTGATTTGTAATAATTATATTTATAGTTAATAATAGCTTCTTGTTGCAATGATTTCAAGTTTCAAATAAAAAAGTTTTTTTTGACTTGAATAATTGTTTTTTGTCACCAAAACAAATATCGTCAGCTAAAAAAAAAAAAAAACCATCATCAATTGCATGCATCACCGAAAACTTGAAGCTTTTAGATTAAAAAAATAAATAAAAATTATTAGATTGTTGCTATAATTAAAATAATTTTAGCATGAAATATAGACACGGTGGTTAAGAAATGCTAAGAAGACAATATAGTTAACTTATGATTATTAATTTATTTTAAATTAATTTTTTTTTTTTTTTTTAAATAAAATGGTTTGTATTCAAAATTATCATAGTTTTAAATTTTTATTAGTGATAAATCAATTTTAAATAAAAATATAAAAATCCAAACTATAAGAAAAGATAAGTAATTCAGAAATTCAACTTCATTATGTCTGGTAATTAATTAATTAATTAGGGTTCTTTTTGATAACTGGAATGGTGATGCTCATGAGCACAAATTCCTTAGAAAGTCGAATTCTGATTTTAAAAATCTAAACTAAGGATTCTAATTGTGACCATGAATGAATATTTTCCAAATTTTGTTTTTTCGTAAATGTGTAAGAAGCGGATAGCCATCATCAGCTTCAACATTTCCTTCCGTATTCTTTCTCACACCTTTTCTAGGACAACCATTAGGAAATAATAAAAATGAAATTCTTATGTTTATAGTTTAATATTTGCACTCTTTTAAAGTTTCAGATAAATTAATATTTTCTATTATTCTGAATATTTATTTTTCACCCTGAGGAACCGATAACATTGTTGGGCAATAAAAAGTAAAGATTAATGTCAATTGATTTTGTTTTCCAACCCACCTGCTCTGACTAGAGAATCTCTTGCTTAATGCCTATTAAAAACTCACTCTCTGGTTTCATCTTTTTATTAAAACCCTCCTAAGTAACAGTACTCTGTGTACACTAAAAGTAAAACCATCTGAAATTTATTCAACTTAAATATTTAAGTGAGAGTGAGATAGTTATCTTTTTTTTTTTTTAAATAATTCACAATTTACATTAAGCAAAGTTGCATGCAGCTTTTTACAGAACACCAAATGCAAAATATTTGGTAATGTTATTTATATTGATTTGTTGTTTTTGACTATTAATAGCTCTTAACTAATTTGGTTATTTTGTGTTCAAATGTACTGATGACCTGCAGAGTGAATTCGTAAATAAACTTTCAACTTGATTTATTTTTTGTTTGATGGAGGTTGGTGTACTTTTTAAAGCAAAATTAAACAGATAACTAAAAATGTTTCATAAATCTTAACTGCTATTGAGAAATTTTTTGTTCCCGCTAGATAAAATTTTCATTTACTTAGCTTTTTAACACACTATAAATTACAAAGTTATATATACCAGGAAATTAAATTTGAATAAATTTTAAATTTATTATCCATCAGCTGGTATTTATCAATCCACCCACGAGGATCGAATATGGCACAAGGCCGGTTTAATGTGGGTAGCCCGCGAGCCTGTAGGCTCGGCCAAAAATATGACCTTTGAACCCGCCTAGACGGGTTCAGGTCCTGTCTACCTCCCCGAAGGAAACCTTGCCCTTCGGCAAAGCTTCCTCCGAGTTCCTCTCTGCATTAGAGAGTTCGACAGAAGCCAACCCGGATGATCACAAAGCACAGATACTACACTTTGATCCTATCAGCTTGCTGCTTGATTGTTACCCGTGTTATTTCCCTTGAAATTAGAAGACTAGTTTGGAACCAGGAAAAATTAAAACAAAGACTTTTAGTTTAATTTTTTTAATTTTACTCACTGTAATTTTCTGGTTGTTTTATACGTCATAATTAATGTCTAGCTATATTTTTGTTTTCGATATTTGTATATATAATTATCACTTTACAAGATTTTTTTTTTTATCTCTGCAAAAATTTGTCGTCAATACCAAAAATTAACTATCATTCCTATATAGTTCAATAAAAAGAAACTACAGCAATTCATTTTTTCATGGATGTACGATGTACTTGTTTTGCTTCATTGTTCCAGAGATAAACTCTCTCGAACTTCACTTGTAATATCTGATTTGATTTTGGTTCATCCAACCAACCTGGTATTTAAGAGTATGTATCTAATTTTGTCTTCTTAACTCTTTCTCTATTTCTGAATTCTACAAAGTTAAACTTTATTAGGCAAATTGTCAGGTGTTGAATAATAATAGTAATACTAATAGTAATACACAATGTTTTCTCTGTGACTTACAATTACTCAGTGCAGTGATAGAAACTAATTAATACAAGGTTTATTTTCTTTGTAAATAAAGCCCTGTGTATTTATTGCTTATGAATTTATTGGTCTTCCGATCTTCCAATGTACCTATTGCTCTACTATATCATCCTCCTCTCTTGTACAAACCAGGGTAGATGAGTGGTGTATATCTACTAGTACTGTTGTCTCCTCAATTTCAGTTACTCTTTCTTTCCTCTTCAAACTGCCGAAGAGCATCACAGAAAAAGTATGTATGGGGGGGGGGCTGAAAAGTTATCAGCCCTTAGAAAAGGCCCTTTAAAAAAAAAGAATTTATTTTTATATTTTATTTTTTTATTTATTTATTTTTTTTGGGGGGGGGCATTTTGTCAGATTTTGAAAAATGGGTCAGATCAAGACTTTTTCCAGCAACCTCTGATAAGTGCATGTGCACATTTATGCACAAATACCCACATACACATATAGACTGGTACATACACATATATTTTTATGAGAGAATATGATGTATATATAAATTTCTATTTATCAGAACAATCCAATTATCCACCATTAATTTTTATGAACAATTATATTCAAACATAAGTCAACACAAGCTACCATAGAAATAGAAACATGAACACTTTATACATTTTTAGATTTGATTTACATAGAGATTAGGCTTTTCATATATAGGTTTTCATTTCCATACATGAAAGGTTTGTATCTCCTGTAGAATTTACTTTATATATATTTCTACCCACTTTACTTTCTTTCCCCTTCAGTAAAGTATTAGATAGCTCTATTAAACTCTGATATTTCACCAAAAGAAAAGTATTACATCATCTTAATTACTAGGTAACCACTCATTCCAACTTTTAAAATAATGCTTGACTAAAATGCACATACATAAATTAGGAAACTTCTACTTATATAAAATCACCCTCTCCACTCTCTTTCGTATATATTGTGTTATCATAGTAAATCTGTATGATGACATTATTTATTGTCTTTCTACAAAAAGTCAATAAATTAAACTTGTCAACACACACATGCAACATTTATATTTAATTTTTTTGTTCATGCATTTCAAATTAACAAATTCATTCCGCTCTATCATAGTTTGACATACCTGCATATATCTGAAGGGAAATACACATTTATGGCAATAAGTATAATTCAATGCATGTCCCATAATTATTTATTAGATATAACTGTATATAAATTTTATGTGTGTGTGTAAATTATGCCTTGTATGTATGAGTATTGATGGCTACATGTATATGTCTTTCATACATCTAAAAATATTGATAAGAGAATATATAAAAACACATATCTCTGAGAGCATAGAATACTGATAAGCAATATACAGCTGTCATAAAAGCAATGAAAAATTATGATAAGCCTTTTTCTGGCTTCTCATGTGCCAAAAATTCATTTAATCCTAACTTATTAAACATTGGTCTCTCAGTATTTTTCCCTGACAGTGTTCTTGCCTTCAAGCTGTTGCAAAAGACATAAACTTAGGTACCTCCCAAAATTAAAAAAAGGATACATGGTGATTTTATAATCAAAATTTTTATATTAAGAGGAAAGATCAAAAGATATTTTGATGTAAAAGTTTTTTATATCCTTTTTTAGAATATTGTTATTTTGGCATCAACACAGGACCTTAAATTTGTGTAGGTAATTTATACATTTTTTGCAGTAAAAAAATACATTGATTTGGAAATCCTTGCAAAAATTAAATAATTGTCAGATTTTAATAAAACTTCCAGGAATTACTCAGAAAAGAATTAAATTATTTTTTAAATATTTCTTTTTTTAGGAAATCTTTGTTTCTAAAAAAATAAAAAATAAAAAAAGTATTTTTCCACATCTGTTACCTCCACTCATTTAATTTTTATGAAATTTTGAGAAATTTTATTTTGTATCACTTAATGTTTAAATCCTTGGAGAATTTAAATCCTCAAATTCTTTTGGTCAAACAGGACCACCAGTTACAGAAAATCTGCTCTGAATTGCAAAATAAGAAATGCAATAAAACTAATTCATGATTTAATTGGAAAAGATTTGAATTGCTTCAATGAATAAATTATATTATGGACACTATTGTCTTAAGAAAAAAAATCTTTTAAAATTCTGTATTAATTTGTAGTGGTCAAGTGATGTTATTAAATTAAAACTTTATTTACTAATTATAAAAGGAAAAGCTTACTACAATTCAATGCCCTCCCCCAGTATTTTTAAAGAGATTTTTTTTTTTTTTTTGTATAAACATGTTCATTTTTGTAAATACAGACATCTGTAGAAGAAAATAAGATAGGCACCTAATAATAAATTTAAAATTGATTAGTAATTTTTCAACATTTTCTTTACAAATATTGTTTGTTTTGTTTTTTTTAAGTCAAAGTACCTAACATTCAATAAAATATTAGATTGCTTAAAATATTTTCATTAAGATTTTAAGAATACTGAGTAATTAAAAAAATTATACTAAAAAAGATGTTCAGGTTTTATTTGTCAAGTAATTTCTTTCAGTTCTGTCCCCCTTACTTACATTTCCAAAACATCAGACTGTTAATAAATCACTCAATATGTCAGAAAAATACTCCTTTTATGTTAAAAAAATTCTTTTCTGCAATATTTTAAACTAAAAGTAATATTTATTTCAAATCAGATTAATTATACTTTGAATCAACTAATCTTCCTCAAAGTTTCAGAAAAGTATATTTTATTTTTGAAATATTTTTTAATAAAGATAATTATTTTGTATTGACAAATGAATTTATTGATTTTATTGATAAATAGAAAAAGATTTCAATTTAAATTCAGTTTGAAATTTTTTTTTTTTTTTTAATAATTTCACCCCAAGCAAGGTGATAGTGCCACTAAGACGTGATTGATGTTGCATTTAAATTTTTGAAGGTCATAGGTGGCACGGAAACAAGAAACTGGAAAAGGGTTCCACAGGTGAGAAGTGTGAGAAAAGAAACTATCAGAATAGAACTTAAGGTTACATCTAGCTATTTCAGCAGTAAAACAATGAAACTTAGTTGCCAGTCTAGTAGTACACTTAAATTCATGTGGTCATGATACCAAGCAGGAGAGCTCATTAGAACAATTGCCATGAAAATATTTATAGAAAAGACAAAGGGACATCATGATGTGGGGAAATTGACTGATTATAGAGATGCCAGGTTAAAAGCAATAACATTACAGTCTCTTCTTTGGATTTTGTTTAGACTCTTGTGATTTATTGGAAATATTAAATTTAATCTATTAGCTTTGAATTAAAACTAAAATTAAAAATTAAAGAAAAATTTTTCATTTCTTAAAATGCATTTTAAATTTTTTTCTTTTTTTACTTATGCAAACTGTTTGCCTTTTACCATTATATACAATAGCTAACTGATATGGTAATATCCAGAAGAGGCATGGAACGTGGAACTAGAACAATCTACCCTGGTGGACAAAATAAAGAGTTTGAAATTCCAATCACCTGAAGACGACTTGGAGCTTACAACAGTTAAAATATTGTGAATATGGCAACAAAGATGAAGACAACAGCCCATAGTGTAAATAATTACAATACCTCATCTCAGAAATATAGACAAATAGTGAAAAACAAATATCAAATAATAACAACTAGATTAGATTTTAAAGGATAAACAAATGTCAAATTTTGGTCCATATTTAATTCATATTTGCTTACTGTTTAGTCAAAAATGTTAAAATTTAGTCTTTCTGTAATATGTAAATTTTGGAATTTTTCTGACATTTTTGAAAGCTTTATCCATTGTAGAGTTGCCATCCTGTGTCAAAATTAAGGTGACTATTTTCTGAAGTTATTGTGATCTAAGAACTGTTTTTGAACATTTGAAATGTTTTACTTGAAGGAAAAATTCCAAGTACTGGAAAAAATTGAACAGTCAAGAACCATTTCATTTAAAAGGTGACTGAATCAAAGATCTACAAAGAATAAGCGGAAGTTTAATCTAGTCCTGTAAAACAATTGAATTAACTTTATTTCCTCACATCTTAAAAGAAACAAAAGTATTTAATAATAGTATTCTATAATTAAGATATATCTGAATGTTTTTGTATTGGAAAAAAATTATTGAAAAACTAGAAACATCTAAGAATAATATTCTACTCTGTGTGTGTGTGTATATATATATATATATATATATTTCAGATAACACAAAAATTTTATTTTTATAAAACATTTCTCATCTTCAAATGAAAGTGAAATGTACTGTTACCATTATTCAGTAAAATGATGAGCACACAATTTGACAACTTTTATATGACAAAAATGTGCTTGTGAGGACAGATCAATTCATAACTGAAGTCTAGCTTTCTTACAAAACCAAAATAATGAACTCCTTCAAGAGCAGATAGCTTACTTTGCTTTCATAGTCCTAATCTTCAATTCTGGTCAGCTCAACTCATGCCTTATTTTATGATTTCACAAAAAATAGTAATTCCAAACAGCCATATAGCAGGTGAATAAACATCAAATTATTAATTGGAATGTAATTTAACTTTGAGTAATTATCCCTGATTATGGCCAGGCATGACCTTTTAAAAGAAAAGTAAGTAACACAGTATTTTTAAAGTTACTATTTATACAAAAGTTGGTTTAGGTTGTTGTTACAAGCTTTATTGTCTTATCTTCTTGTAAATATAATATACTGGCTAACTTTACTTCTTGGGTCAGGAAAAGAAATTCATATTGACAGATTTGACTTAAATGCATAAATTATGATTGGGTTAGCAGCTAGCTACTGAGGAACTTTCACTTCAAACAAGGCATTCTAATATTGCTAGGACAAAAGGTCAGAGGAATCACTTTCATTACTGAATCTTTTTGTTGGTATTTTTATTTTCTAAAGGATATTGATAGTAGTAAAAGAGATCTGTTTTCTTCTTAAAAATCTGTTAATAACAATATAACTAAAATTATTCAGAATTTTTCTAACTTAAAAACTTAAAGATTCTCAAGATAGTGGATCATTAAGATGATTTCTAAATAACCTTCTCTTATAAACAAGTCAGACTATTAGTCTTGTTTAATTATTATCAATATCTGTCCAATCTTTCTCATACTTATTACAGAATTCTTCAAAATATTGTAGAAATGAGTTTTCTTAGAGAAAGATTCACAAAGATTCATCAATTTATTAACATTTTCTTTTGAAACCTCAAATTCCTCTTTTTATAATGAAGAGTATATGATATTCCTTAATTACATTCTTATTAGTATCACTAATACCAATCATCATGATTGACTGATTTCATATTGTGACATATGCCACTAGTCACCTATTAACTATTCTTACTTTTCCACCTGTTTCTTTTTATCAACATCCTTCCTTCTTCACTGCCACTGTTTTGACTGCCATACCTGGAAGATATACCAAAGAGAACACAGGTTATTTAATTATCTTACTGGAGAAACATTAAGTGCATTTTTACCTGTGAGGCACTCTAATTTGTTTTCTTTAATCTTGTTATTCTATTTTGTCAAAATTCTGCTTGAGTAAAAATCACAAAGCAGCGACACTTAGTTAAGTGATGTATTAGTAGCAGATATGGGCATGGTAAGGTGACGGAAAGTCTTCAGACTGAGTTTGCCAAAATTATATTACTAACAAGAATCGTTGTTAAAACGTAGTTTCTAATAGAAATTGAAATAATGACATGACTTGGGCTCGTAAAGAGATTATTTTAACTTCTGATCATAGCTTCCTTTTTTCTTTTTCATGATATGCAAAATAAATCAATTAAAAGCTATATTACAATAAATTATGTATACTAAACTGGATGCAGTTTTTCAATGAGAAATGCTAATAACCCACTATCCTTTATTGAAATTAAATTATCCTCACTAAACCAGTATTATCAGTATAAACAAAAATGAATCCGTTTAGAATTGTGATAGATTTCACTAAGTGTGATGTCTTTAAAACCCATTCTCTTCTATATTTTGTAGATAAATTAGATTCACCAAATTTGTGTATAACTTTTCAAAAGGGAATTTAATTTTTTTATGAATTACATTTTTCGTCAGTTATCATCTTTTAATGTTTTTTTTTAGTATTTTTCCCTAGCATTTATTGAATTCCATTCATCGTATACTTCCTATAGCTAAAAAAAAAAAAAACACATTTTTTATTATATACTCCCTTTTCTTTTTTTGTAAACTAGTATTTACTGTTCTTTCAGATATTAAAGATAGTGCCACACATTCACACTCCTTTTGTGTGTGTGTGTGTGTGTGTGTTTGTGTGTCTGTAGACCAGCTCATCTGGTTACTTAAAATAATTCAATATCTATCAATCAATAAACTAGAACCTTTGTATAACTATTGACTCTTTAAAGTTGTTCTCTTTTTCTGTTCAGATAACTTTTTTATAGAATTTCAGATTCTTATTTAGAAAATGAAAAAAAAGAAATGATTTTCTCTAAACATGGTTTATTTATTAATAAAACTGAATGCTATTAGCAGTTACAATTTCTTGGATCTATATTGCATTTTTTGTAATTTTTCGTTCTTTGACAGTCTATCAATTTTTTTTATTCTCATCAATTGATCCTAAATTTAGTCTCAGTATTTATTTTTTGTTTTTTTATAAATCAGTTTTTTAAATTCATGTTAGTACAGAAAAGAATGAGTACTAAGTAAAAAATTTAGAAGATAATTTTGTCTGGTTTTACTAAAAGTAAGCAAGCCTTTACTTTTTGATCCAGTCTTCATTGTTTTTTCTTCAAAACAATTAGTAATTTTATTATTATTTTTTCTAGTAGACTTTCAAAAGATTATCTGTATTTCCTACTTAAAAAAAGCCAAAAACACACAAAAAAACGTGTGTATCTTTTACCAGTTATCATAAAATGTTTAAAAATGGTAACCATTTAATTATCAATTTGAATGAATCTGTGTCAAATTCTTAAAGACAACACATTTTTTGATTAACTTGATGAACCAATAGTTACATTCAAATGTTACTACTTTCAATTATATCAAAGATTCTATTGTTAGTATATAGATCTTGTATGTTCTTTCTGGTGGATGTGCTGAAGAATCTGTTACATAGGCAGTCAAAAGTTCCTAGTTTTTTTTCTTGTTTTTTTTTTAATGAATAGTCAGTTGTAAAAGTATTACCCTTATAAAAGTTCACTAGCTGACTTTTTCCTTATATTTGTATATTCCTTACATATTCATGCAATGAAACAATCATATTCTGAAACATTTTTTTACATGAATTGCTGCAAAGGTTTCCTCTACATCATTTTTCAGGAAAGTTTAAATGGACTTTTCCAACTGAAAATTTTTGGGGGATATTTCAAAGACACAAAATAAAATCTAGAAAGGTTATCAAATTAAATGTTCTCTTTTTAATTAGGTTAAATTTGATAATGATAAATAGATTACTTCTTTTTTTTTACTATTCTAATATCTCATTCTGTTATTGTATACCTGCTATTCTGTTAACAAAGTTGCTATTTTATAATTTTTTTTAACCATCTTACCAATCTCTTTATTACTTGGGTTTTTTCTTATTCTATTTCTAGTGGCATGGACAAATAGTTATCCCATTTTATAACACAGAATCAGTAATTTTAACTGTTGCTTTTTTTTAGTTTATTCATATCTGTCAAGCTTTTTATCTTATCTTTTTATATTTATCTGAATCTATTTGTCAGGCCATCTTTTTGTAATTAGCTATATAAAATCTCAATCTTCTAATGTTTAATTGTCACTATATTTTGCTGTGGCAATAAGTATCTCAGGTATCATCACTATTGCTACTAGTAAAAAAAAAAATGCAATTTTTCTTCATTTTCTCTTTTTTAAATATTCTTAAGAGACAACAACTAACAAATGGAATTTATTTTTTTAATCACTTTATTATATTTACATTTGATCTCTTGAGTTGCCACTCTGTTCAGCCATTTTTCTCATCATTTGCTCTGTTTGTTGCATTGTTTGCACTCTGCTGCCCAATTCCTTTTCTCTACTCTATATTTTCATGCTTTTTATTCTTCCACCTCCTTCGACATCAGGCCATATTTATATCTGCTGCTACTTCCTTAATTCTCTTTCTCTCACGTAAACCCTCTTTTGCAGCAAGGATACCTTCATTTTCCTTTCTTTTCTCCAATACACAGTGGGAGTTCCAGAAAGCCAAACGTCTTCTTCTACACAACTATTTCCATGCGCTTTTAGTGCCTCCTCCTCCTCCTCCAATGATGATTGTACTTACAATTTTATGAAATACCGGAAATTCTTCAGAAATGGTGAAAGGATTTTTCTTAAAGGATTTTTCTTTATCACGAACTATTTTCTAGTGTCGGTTCAGCAGTAAAAGAAGAGAAAAATACGTTCAGTAAAAATAAAATGAGCAACATTGGCAAGATCTCTTCCTTTGGAATCAAATACCGGTTTCTTCAGCAATATAACCTTGTCTTTTTTATTATTTTATTTTTCAAAAATAAATAATTTTATCTTTTTCTAGATTGAATAGAATGCTTTTTCTTTTCTTAATGTAAAACAAAATCATCTTTTTGTTAATTGAACACAAATTTCACTTTCTTACCTAAGACCAGGAGTCCAGGACAATCTTCTTACCAACTCCTCCTTTCGTAAAAAAAAAAAAAAAACAAACTCAATGTCAAATTCCGTTTCTTCGTCAGATCGAAAATTGATATATTTTTTTTGATTTTCCAATTTGCGAAAAATTGTTTATGTTTCTTTCCTATACTTCCGAAAGTGATTGTTGTAAGTAATGTAGTTTAACAAATACATTTTTTTTACTACACACAGGAAATGGCAGAGTTGTGAGGAAATTTCAGGTCTTTCTCTTCTTCACTTCATCTCTATTTCCAGTAGTTACCATTTTATTTTACGATGAAATTTTCATTTTATTTTGAATATGTTAGAAACGTTATTGTAGAAATTAATAAATAAAACAAAATAACGAAAAATCACACTAGTAATGAGCATCTTAGGAGGATGAAGGTTTGCATGGCTACCTTTATTTCTATTTTTCTGTGCTAAAAAATCTATTCATTTTTTAAAACTTTCATTATTGGCTGCGTACTGGGAAAATGTTTTAAGCTTTAATTAGCAATTGACTATACTTTTTGAGTTTAATTTCAACTTTTAATAAAATAATTGATTCAGTGATTTAGTTCTTTTCGAAATAAAAATTACAATTCTAAAAATAAACAATGCACCAATAATTCACTGTTATTTTCTAAGAAAGGTATAAAAAAAATGATAAAAAAACAATTAACTCGGACGACAACTGTGTGCATGAATGCTGCTATAAAACAAAGAAAAACATTTATTATGAAGAAAAAAAAAAGAGTTCTCTTAAAAAATGTAATTCAAAAATTCTATTCCTCCAGGAAACAAGAGCCATTATGTTTTTTCTTTCTAAATCAAAATAAAATACCTAGTAGGTAATGGTTTCCAATACCTGAGACTCGGATTTCGAGGTTTTAAAATGTATCAGTTTTTTTTTTTTTTCTCGTAACAAGAAATTGTCAATTATTTAAAAAAAGAAAAAAAAAAAGAGGCTGTAAAAATGAAATGAATGCCTCATTTCTCGAAGATAGAATTTGAGAATTTTTTTTTCGCAATTATCGTATTATTAAGAAAACCCCTTTTCCTGTTTCGTGGTTTAAACTTCTTGTACAATTTCAAATCCAAGTCCCGATTTTGGGATTTTGAGTTGACGTGCCTAACCGCTCGGCCATACAGGAGTTCCCGATTTGGGGATTTGTTTCAGGTTGAGTAGTGACACACATTTATTTATTTTTTTAGGTTCATAAAAAGAATTTAAATATCAACCACCAATGTCCTGTTATTTATTTTTAAGTCGCGTGCACCCTAAATAAAGAAAAATAATTCTTTTATTTTATTACCATAGTGCTAGAACTGATTCACCAATTTCAAGTCTTCCCTGGTTGTGATTCTTTAAGATTGTCTTTCAGGAATTGGTTAAAAAAATGAAAAGAAAAAAAACCGCATTATTTGAACTCTTCCTTCCTTTTACGCTTATCCCATTTTCCATAGGGGAATTTTTAAAAAAGTAATCCTTTTTAAACACTGTTAGTTAATTCTCTACTGTCTCCCCTTTCTGTGCGGTTGCTACTTTTTAGTTTTTAGCCATTATTATTACAAATAATGACGAGGAAAAATGACTTGAATGAAATTTAAGAAAATAGGCTGAGAGCGGAGAATAAAATTGAAACTCACACCAAACAAAACCATTAGTTTCAAAATAGATGTGACGGGTGGGGGATGAAAATTTTATAATTTATGATGAGTGTTAGGACTAGGAGGATGTTAGGTTTTTCTGAGCTTTCTCCAAGAAATTGTATCACAATTCAAATTGGGAAGAATTGAAGTTTGTGCAATTTTAATAATGCACAAAAAACATTCACAAAATGAATAGTTTTCAAACAAAACTTTTCAGCGAAAAAAATAAAATAATTTTCTGTTTTTAATGAAAAAATATGAATTCAATAAACTAATAAATATTTCAACAGGATCCAATTTTCTACAGTGCACAAATGTTTTTCTCAGTCGACTTGTTCAGGAGGAACTTTTTTTTCTTTTTTTTAGTAAAACTATTTTGAAACAATCTCATCTCATGAAATTATTTTTAATCGGTTCGAATTCACTTCACGCACAGTAAAAAATTTAGATTTTATCTTCGGTTTCAAGGTTTTTTAAAATATCAACCTAAAAAGTAAAAAGACAGTAATTCCTCGTTGTCATAAAGTAAAAAAGTTTAATAAATTTTCAAACCAGTAGAAAATTTTAAGAGCAAAAATACGCACAAATTCTGTAAAACATTTTATGGTTTAAAAATTTAAAAATTCTTTAGATTCTCTATTTTTAATTTAAAAAAATTTAAGGTAGGATTTGAAACTCATTTACTTCGATAATGAGCTTGAAGATAAGAAATGAACGGAGATAATAAAAAAAATTCTTTATGGCTCAATCTACAAAAAGATGGTAAAGAACCACATGATTTAAAAAAAAAAAAAAAAAAAAAGAGAAACTAAATGTCTTTGAAGTGTTTTTTTTTTGTTTTTTTTTCTTTAAGTAACTGACCCTTTCTTGACAATTGTTTTTAATTCCAGATACATTGTAAGATTCTACGTAGTGTTTCCAAGTAAAACCTTTATCACCAAACAGAGGAAGCCATAGTAAGCCTAAACTCGTCTGGAAAAGAAAGTGTGGCATTGTGTCTCTAGCAGAATAAGAAAGGCATACGACACAGAGGACAGTAACATTTGTCTTGTGATTTTTTCCCCGTTTTGCTGGAAAAATGATGATGCAGTATAATGAAAAAAATTTGCCAGACACTGACATGGGCGGACACACAATTTACTCAAATGTACATTTTCAAGCGCCCAGACACATGCAATAATTAGTCACAAGTATGCGCACGCACACACACACACAATCATTATGTGTGTGATGGCTTCAATTCTGAGTGCAACATCTTTCACATCAAGAGTTAACACTCCGTCTCCCCCCAAATGTATATAAAATCATCACAAACAACCAGGTTTAGAAAATTCGCTATATCCAGCCTTTTTCCTTTCACCTTTTATTTTTTTCTTAATAAAAGTAAAAGACCAAGAGGCGTGTGTCACTTTTTTGTTTTCTGTATTTTAGCGCGAGCACTTCCAATGAGTTTCATTAAGTTTCCATTGCACACTAGTCATTTATTTCACACGTCGATCATGTTAATTTCAAACTATCAAGCAAGAAGCGGCAAGCCCCTCATCCCCAAATTTTTACTCACGCATTCCTTCTTAATGTCACACTCCAAAAACACAAATCATCATAAAAATGCATTTTAGGCGTACTGTGTACACGAATCTTAGCAAACATAACCTTGCATTTTTTTTTACTTCAGAATTTTTTTGTAATAATATGAGCTAATGAGCATCTCTCGCTAATAATCTACCAAAGAAAGAGTCCAAGAAGAGTCACTATGTGCAAGAAATGAAAATAATAAGTTACTTATTTATTAAAATTAGTAAATAAATAATAACTAATTTCTTTCATTTCGGTACGGGTACAATATATTTTTTTAAAATTTTATTTTAAACTTAATATAACAAATTATAAATTAAAATGTTAAGTAAAAACATTTTAAATAATTAACTCGTAAGTAAATTAATAAACTAGCTCCTGTTAGTGTTGTGTTAGTTACACATAGAGCTTTCGTTGCATTTTAAATTTATATTTCCGTATAAAAAGGTAAAAATAAAATAGACTTGTTTAAGTTTGCTTTTACAGACAACACAATTCACAAAAAAGATGTTTGTTTACAAAATTTACAACATTTTTTACACAAAATGTCTCGGTGTATGACTTCTCTTTCCAGTATTATACTGACAACCCTGTGCACATGCACACTTTTTTTTTTCTTATTGTCATTGACTTTTTTTTGAAGGGATGCGTGTGTTTGTTTTTTTTTGTTTTTTACACGATGGACAGTGTAAGTACTCTCACGCAGTAACTCTTTTTTTTTTTTTTTTTTTTTAACACTTTTAAATTAAAATATTTTAGCACACAAAAATTCCCCATGGATGCACCGTGCACGTACACCAATAATCTGAAGAAAATAGGCACACATTTTATAATGGTTTTTCTATAGCAGACGTAAACTCGCGTATACATGTGTAGTATGCACACACAGAGTTTGTCACTTGCCCATTTTACGCAGAATGGCGGCACAATTCATCCACGTCCCAATCCCAAATTCCCTGTTATCACATAGTGTAAGTAGAGGGAGACATAAACCTAGAGAGACGTACGCCTGAGAAATAAATCTCCCATCCATTTTTATCGATTTCTTCTTTCTATACTTTGGTAGTCTGCTTTTGTAAGATTGGAATAAGATGGTGAAGAAGAGGTAGCAGTGTTATTCCTCCATCTGTTAGCCTTGGACTGTGGCAACCAATATCACAGTGCGAAAAATTGACAAACCGCCTTCCTCGCACCAACCTACTACTACGAATGGTGGTGCTACAGCTACTGTTTTTAGTTTAGATTTACCAAATGGCAACATTTTTTTAAATGATGAAGAAACGGGATATTACTTTAGGTTAACGTGTTAATTTGAATTACTTGTGATTTAGATTTAAAAAAAAAAAAAATCAAGACTACCTTACCTAGGCTTCAAATAAGTTGTTTTAGTGTCAATAAAATAAATTAGTGCTTTTATTCCTCAAGGTCTTTCAAATCTTATTTTCTTTTTATTTTATCACCAATTTTGATAATAATATTACCTTCTGTCTCTTAGGATTGTTTAGCCATTTTTAGGCAAAATCACAGACATTCTTTCTGGCACGTGATGAACATTCATGTAGATATTTTTTCTTTTGTTGCTTCAAATATTTTTAGACAATGACTATGATTGTGTGTTTCAACAGTAAATGCATAATCATTAATATTAAATTTTCCCGATGTTGCTTCCAATAGAGGCTATTTTTTTAAAGTTGAATTTGAGCTGGTTTAACTCGCAGAACATCCGTACGAGCAAGAAATACCTCGTTTTACTTTTAGTTTTATGGTCGGAAAAGAAATATAATTTTTATAATTAAAAAATCTTTCACTTCAAATGTCACCAAATTTTAAAAAAGTAAAAAAAAAAAAAAAAACTTTTAACATATTTCTTAGAGTGGATTAATGTCTGTCAGTGTAAAAAAAAAAAAAAGTTATTAGCGAAATTTTGATCTGAAATTTTTGCAATGTAATCATTGTAATGGAAAAGTAAGTAATTTTTAAGTACATTGGCATTTGACAAGGAAAGAATTTAAGAAATAAATATTTGTGTAATGTGCATTTCTCATTGGGCTACCAATTTTATTTATTGAACTATACTTGCATACGAAAGAATGCTAAAAAAAAAAAAAAAAAGTCACACGACCCATTTTCCCCACCCATATTTTTTTTAAAAGGTTTCTTGATCGGGTCGTTAACACCTCGTAGTATTTTCAAAATTATCAAACTTAGCTTAATTTACCTGTCATGATTGGTTTTCTAAATAATCACGGTTTATGAGAAACCTTGATTTTCTTTTATTAGACACTAGAGTAGTGAGTTACAATTTAGTTGCGGCAAAATATAACCTAAAGATTTTAAATTTTAAAAGCTAAAATTACTGGGTGGGGGATTGGATGATTTCTCCAAGGAGTCCTACTTTTAACTAATAAAAAAAAATTCTGGGAAAAAAAGTGAATTTCGCGAAATTTCATGAAATTAGGGTGGGGGGTAACATACATAAAAAACATTTTACCAAGATTTTATTTTTCTAAAACAAAAAATTTAAAAAATAATTTAATTCATTTATGAAAGAGTCCTGAAAATTTCATTAAAATCCGACAATTTTGATTTTTGCAAGAATTTCCAAATAAATGTTTTCTTTTTACCGAAAAAAGGCGCAAAAAGTAATTTTAATTTACGTGTCTACCGCTGACGTAAACAAAACAAGATTTTGAACCGAAATTTCGAATGTGTTAGAAAGGATTAAAAAAAAAATACTTTGGTCTTTCGTTCCTCTTTAGTCTTTATTTATTTGTACTTTTTGTATGAATAAAAATACCAGTCTTACTCTTATTTGACGATCGGATAAAATTTTGTTTTTATTAAGTTTGTGGACTTTTTTCATCATAGTATGCTGTTTTCCGTGAGAAAGTGGAGGTACCTACTTTTAGGCTGTCTGACATGTTTTAATTTCGAAGGAAAATAATATTTTAAAAATGTCTTCTTATGTTTAAGAAAAGAAAGTAATTTTTCTTTGTTATATTATTTCGAATTGTTTTAAGGATTTTTAAATTTTATTTATTGACGAAAAATGCAATGGACACGTTGTGCTGTTGCTACAATAATTGTTTTGTTGGAAATTTACTAATTTAAAAAAAAAAAATAATAATAATAATGCAACGGGTATATAAAAGATCCGGAAGACTAACAAAACAAGTATTTTTGTCATTGTGCCTACAATCTTGTATTTTGCACTAAATCCCAATGTATTGCATGCTTTATTCCTTAACCATAAAAAACATACAAAATTACCATATGTCATTTAAAAAAATGCTTGAAAACAAGTCGTCAAGTGATAACATTGTTGATTTCATCACCATTTCAAAGACCTGCACAAATTATTTAAATTCAGTTTTTTCAGTCATATTTAAAAGAAAAAAAGAAACACGAAAATAGGAAAAAAGAGAAAGGCGCTAAAATTTCAAATCAATGAAGCAAAAAAAAAAAAATAAGATACCTTTTTCTTGCTTTTTTTTTTTTTTTTTTTTTTTTTAAAGTTTTCTTTTAAGAACAAGTCAAGTCAAAGATGTCCAACAACACACCACAGTTTTTTTACCTCCTGTAGTGTAATAAAATGCGAATATGATACCATTTGTTCTCATATCAATGATCAATCTAATTTATAATATTTTATTATCCTGTTAAAGCATTTTTTTTATTTTCTATTATCATTTTTGTAACAAGCGACAACTTTTTTTTTTCTTGCTTAAACTAAAACAGAAGGTATTCAATACCGTTGGTGATTTAAGAAGAGCGCGTTGTTTTGGTTAAGATCTCAGCTTCACATCATAGACATTTAGAAATGTATAATATTTCATTTTATACATACAAAAAAACCAACAACAATCCAGTTGAGTTTATTCACCTGTCTCATTCGAGGTAGAAGGCCAAGAGAATATTTATTGACTCCCAGATTTGTGAAGAGTGGTCCCGTCCACAGACATTTTCGGGTGGCATTCAACGCCGTTTTATAATAAAATTATGCTTGATGAAGAAAATTTTCAAAATCTTGTTTTATTTTACGAAGAAAGACCACATGATTTTCCTCTTTAGAACCTTCGAAATTTTGATTAAAAATTGTTTTTCTTGCATCAGTGGGTGACCATAAATTTAATATCGGAAATTTGTGCGTCTTTCTGCTGAGAAAAAAACACATTGATTTGGAAATTCTTGCAAAAATCAGATAATTGTCAGATTTTAATGACATTTTCAGGAATTCTTCACGAACGAATGAAATTATTTTAGAAACCTTTCTTTAGAAAATCTTGGTAACTCCTCCCCCACCTAATTTTATGAAATTTGGAAAGATTCATTTTTGTAGCGCTTGAATGTTTACGCGGTAAGGAGAAATCCCTGGAGATTTTAAATCATCAATTTTTTTTTGTCAAACAGGAACCCCTCCTCACCAGTTACAGAAAATCTGTTCTGAATCATAAAATAAAAATGCAATAAATATAAAACATTATTTAATTAGAAAAGCTTTTAATTGCTTTATAAACAAGATATGTCATGGACACTATTGTCATAAGAAAAAAAAATTGAATAATGAATTTTTGCAAGGATTGTTTTAATTTTTTTTTTGTTTTTTAGATTTTAGTTGTAAAATCGTTTTAAATATTTTAAACTTCTGTTAATTTGCACTGGTTAAGTGATATTGTTAAGTAAAAAACTCTAATCATAAATGGAAAAACTTACAATTCAGTGACCCCCCCCCCAGTATTTTAAAAATAATTTTGAATTTTGTTTCTTTATGCGTGTGTGTATAATCGTGCTAATTTTTATAAATATGGACAGGCATACATGCCACGATCAGAAATTAGGAGCAGTATATAGTAGATTTAAAATTTATTGGTAATTTTCTAACATTAACAAGCTTCTTTGTAAAGATGACTATAAAAGCCAAAATACCTAAAATTCAATAAAATATTAGATTGCTTAAAATATTTTCCTAAATTTTTAAGATTACTGAGTAGTTAAAAAAATTATATAAAAAATGGCATTCATGTATTTGTCAAATAATTTGTACAGGTATGTGCCCTTTTTACTTAAAAATGCTAAACATTAAGTTATCGATCTCAACATCTCAAAAACACAATGGCATGCTAAAAAATGCTTTTTTGCAATATTTTAAACTATAAGTAATATTTGTTTCAATTTAGCTTGGTTAAACTTCAAATCAGTAAATCTCCAGAAAAGTATGTTTTATTTTTGAAAGATTTTTTAATAAAGAGAATTATGCTGTGTTGACAAATTTGTCAATATGGCCAATTTTATTGGGTTTTTTTTTTTTTTGTTTGTTTGTTTTTCAATTATTATTTACAATCAATTTAATTCAGTTTGAAATACAGCAAACATTTTGCTTATTCAAAACAAAATATTAAATTTAATCTATTAGCTTGGAATTAAAACTAAAATAAAAGATTTTTCATTTTTGAAATGCATTTTAAACTTTAGGTATTATTTTTTTTCTTTTGGTGTGAAGGTACCTATTTTACAGTTTATATGGATGTATAATATAAAGGATACAATTGGTTTGCATGAAAACAATTTTCAAAGATTTAATAAAAAGCATTGTAAAGCAGTATACATGCTCATATTTCTGACTCAATATTTTTCCTGCTTAAGAATTTTTTCTGCCTTAGGGCATGTAGAATTGTTTTATATTTACCATAATATTTTGACACAAGTATCTTTTTACAAATTGTATTTTTTTTTAAAACCAAGGCTAAAATTTTTAAAGATTAAATCAATTAACATTTTGGAGTCATATCATATTGCTATAATCCTTTAATCCCAAGAAATAGTTTGTTTTGTTTTTTCTGAAAGATTGTAAGCTGATCACATGACTTCACATGATTAACATATTCTCTGTTTCATGTTCAATGCTGATTTTCTCTAATCCAAATTAGATGTACATAGAATATGAGATAGGAAAATTATTTTAATAATTCCTTTTTACTTTCTAGTTGATAGGATTTCACCTCAACAGAATAGAATTTCTTAGCTGCAACAAAAGCTGGTCATTCTAAATGACTTTTTCTTTTTGTCATTCATTATCAACATTTTCTTAAAGTTATTTTGATTTTGCTCTGAACACCTGTAGAAGGAAGGGCTACCATGTTTTCTTTTGTATATGCCTTGATTTTTTAATGGCTATTCTGTTTTGTTTTCTTTCTGCCTACACGGCCAGTTACTTAACTCGCAGAGTGACATTCCCCACCCCCACGAATGAAATGAGTATTTTATTTGACCAAACTTTGTTTATATCTTTCTACTTTTTTCTTAAAGAAAAAGAACAATAGTCCTTTTCTTTCCATCGACATATTAATAAATCTGTCAAGAGTAAATCAGAAGCATTCAGAAAGAATACTTTAAAAGACATTAAGAAAAATTTACATTACAGCAACATTTGACTTTAGTACTTATAAGCAATATTGTAGAGAGTTGCAAATAAATATTATTTACGTAGAAATCTTACAAACATGGTTAGTATATTTTAGGTATCACTACAAATTTTCTAAAAAAAATAAAAACAAAAAACAAAATAGAAAACACATTTTATATAATTTAAATATATTCTTTGAAGTTAAATTTTAGTTTTATTTGAAAGATAATAGCTTAAAACTAGATACCTCCAAAGATTCACAAAAAAATGAACATGTATGATGAAAAGATGTTCAAAACTTAATAAAAATGTTTTATTATCAAAATCTTTTTGTTATTATAAAAAAAAAAATAAAAGATAAAGGATTTTTTATATAAAGATTATTATTTAAAATCATATTTTAGAAGCTTTGAGATTGTGCTTTAAGAAGAAAGTGAGGATATTTCTTGATGTCTGTTATTCATACTAAGCTACTGTGGTCATATAATCATAATCCTTGGTTGAAGCTATGGATAAACACTCTTCTGCTTCTAAAAAAACATCTACACTTTCACATATTACAGTAAATTTTTACCTTTTTAGAGCCTCAATAAAGGTTGTGCTTCTCCTATCTTATTTTAGTCACATCTATGATTGCTGTGATTTGAACAGTCCTTGGCATTGCATATCAAAGGTTGAAACCATTCTGACACCACTGTAAAATGTAGTTGAGTTGGAAATCTCTAGAATATACAAATATCTACATATGATTAAATAGCCAGAAAAAAAACAGTTTAAAGATAGACAGAAGAATTTAACTATTTCTACCACTTCTTGTCTTGAGACAAATATTAAAACATGTTTTTATTTTCTTCTTTTTTAAAGAAATATGAAGATGATTTATATTTTGTTGAGCATCATCAAAAAAAAAAGGCTGCTTCTGATAAAGCTTTATTAACTGTTTGCATTTAGGTTAGATAACTATGTCTGGATTGAAACCTAAGTAAAGCATGTTATCAACAAAGTGAGTGGAAGAATTTGAGCAATTTATTCTTAATAGATATCTGCTAAATACATATACATGCATTAGATAATCATTCCAGGTGTTGGTGATTAGCTTGTATTAGTAAAGATCATTAAAATGAACAAATCTGTGATTCTGGACAATAGTAATAAACAATTTCTGACATGTTGCATCATTATATTGCAAGTAACTAACTTGAATAAAATTCCAGGTAAATGTTTGGATTTCTATGCATTTAATTCTAATTATTTGTACTTTTAACTAATGATTGACTTTTTGATTTGCTTTCATCTTTGAGTTATTTCCCATCCCAGGTGGATGATATTTCTTTACAAACTTTGTTTGCTTTATTATGATTGAATGACTCTATAACTTTAACATATCTTTTTAGCTGATTCATTAACAGTTTCAATGTCTCAACTTTTATTACCATCTGTTAAAAGCTAAAGAATTTAAATATTAAATCTTATTCATAGGATGATTTTTTATTAGATGCTAAAAGAAAAGCACTTTATACAATTTTTACCTGCATCATTTGTCAAATATGTTAAATTTAGTTTTATGAAAACAATAGTATTTTTTGTTGTTTCAAAAAGCAGAAAACATCTGTAAGAATCCTTTATAGTAGTTATTATATAAACAGCATTTTATGATAACATGAGTAAATATATATCATAGCTAATTTTGCTCAAGATTTTTTTTAGCCAGTAGTATAGCACCCATAAAAAATTAACAAGATTCTTTATATATGGATTAGGACTTTTACCTTGGATCAGTACAGTATCTGTTCACTTTACTTAAGTGTTGCTTTATGAGGAATAGGAGGCAGGAGAGAGAGAGAAAAATAGTAGGTGAAAGAGAAGGGATGAACATGAAAGAAAGACATAAATTGACTGTTGCTGTCTTTTGTTTTCTTATTTATTCATTGAAAATTGGGTTTTTCTTTTCTTTTTCTTTTTTTTAACATGACAAAGTTTGATAATTTGTCATCCTTTTTCAAAGATTTATAACAAACTCAAATTGATTTTGTATTTGGCTGGCCAAAAATGTTATTCTGTTTTGGAAGGTTTAATTTCAACTGAAAAAAAAAAACAACAAAGTTTGCTTTTCATTGTATTATGTGAGCTTTCATATTGGAATATTTTTGTTTATTGATTCTAATATTGAAGATAGAACAAAATAAGCATATAGTTGGGCATATTATGATTTTATTTTAAGAAAGGTAAAAATTTGATTTAGATACAAAAAAAGAAAGGGATTTGTACAGTTTATAGAGAAAATATGATTGAATGATCAAATGTGTCAAAAATGGTTTGAGAAATGTCCAGTGGTGATATCTTGCTGAATGCAATTCCTGAGCTGAGGAGAACAGTTGGGGTTGATAGTGATGAAAGAAAAACCTTATATAATTAATAGATTATACATTGTGGGAGTGTTGGCCAACATTTTCAAAAATATTCAAGTTAAGTGCTGAAAATCATTTGTGATTCACTATATAAAAGAATGTTCCATATCTGAAACAAACTGTTCATTATTTATTACAGTTTGTTTTAAAATTTTGATAGACAATGTAAAGGGGGCATCTTATAACATTGTAGAATACAAGAGATCACCAGGCAAGAAAACTTCATCTTATGAATATTATGTGTGTGGTAGAATTGGAATGGATTCTTCTAAATGTGCTCCTTCCAAAGAACAAAAAATATTGATTCAAATACTGAACCCATTTTAATCAATTTAAACCAATTAACAAAAAGCATTCTTCTGGAATTGGTTAAGAGAAAAAGCATGATATTCCATCTTAATAATGTAAGACTGCATGTTTCTTTTGGCGGCCATACGAAAATGATTTCAACTTGACTGAGAAGTTTTTACTCATCTAACATGTTCCCCAAAATCTTGAATCTTTGCATTACCATTTATTCTGGTCATTACAGATTCTTAATGAAAAGTTTTGATTCCATAGAAGATTGCAAAAAGGCAACTAGAAGTTCTTTGCTGAGAGTGTTCTGAAAGACTAGAATTATGAAATTCTGACATATGGCAATAGACAGTGGAACAAAATGGTAAAAGTTGTTTAATAAAATTTGTCTTATATTTTTCTTTTAATAAATGAAATTAACTTTTTGGCAACCCAATACTTGAGATAAAAACCTCAATTACTGTAGCTTTGACTTCTGTTTCATAGACTAATGAGTACGATCAAGTTTAATCTCATATCTTACAAAATTCCCATTTATAGATTTATTTTTATTGTCCATGTATTCAAAATATATGATTTTTTTTATTTTTATATTACTTCTTGTCAGTCTATATTAAACACATTGTTATATGATCGAATGAGAGACATTTACTGGTCTCATATTTAAATACATATCATCAATTTACTATAAGTGCGTAGATTTATTTTCATAATCACATTTTGAAACAAATTTAATACACAATTATTAAAGATGTTATAAAAATGTTGATAATAGGAATGGGAAGTAATCTCATGACCTAATTAAAAATAAATTTATTATAGAAAACAAAGTAAAAAGTTAGCTTTGACTTTTTCAGGAACTATTCCAGTTCATATAAAGTTGAGCTGGCCAATTAAGGACATCACTTCAGTAACTTTGTTTTCTTATTGTTTATACCATCTTTTGTGATAGGCTTTAGGATGGGACAAGTATAATTAATTTGGTTAATAGAGAGTTGTGGTTAAGAGTCATTTATTTGAAAGGCTAGAAGCCTTTCAAATAAATGAGTTTCTAAAATGAAAATTATTTCTAACATGCAAGGCAATATATTTAAACAATCAGAAGTGGGGAAGGAAAAGAAATCAATAAAAAAAAGAAAAACATTTTATTTTGTTTCCTTAAAGGCAAATATTTATCTTCAGCATAAAAATTTATCAGCCCAGGAAGTTGAAAAATTACTATTGAAAAACAGTATCAGTAAGAATAAGATTCCCCAAAGTTAAAATGTTTACATTATGTTAATATAGAGCTTTATGGTTGTCAAAGCAGATACATTTCTGCAGCTCCAACCATGTTAAGTCTCCTCTGAAATAAGATATTTTTTCTTCAATATCCTAAGCATGTGTCACTGGTAAGACATCAACCTTTGTATATACATAATTACATACACTTTGCTTTGTACTGAAGGTATTTTCATGCCTCTTTTAGTCAAAATTAGAACTTCTCCCAATGGGACATAAGTTGATTATTCTGATTCACTACCAACTGTTTGGATGTGCATGGGGCCGTCTTTACTCCAAGGAGTTAAGAAGTAAAACAAGAGGGCTCTGTTTCTGACCCACACCCAAGTAAATGATGCAAGCTGAAAATAGATCCTTGTCTCAACAGATTTCTAAAAAACTAAACAAGATAGCATCTTCCCCACCACCTTATAATTGCTATTATTAGTAGTATTTCTTGTTTTAATGTGTGCTTTGCATATTCATATATAATGCCAAGTTAGGCTGTTAGAGATAATTATTGTGTGTGTGTGTATGTATATATATATATATATATATATATATATATATATATATATATATATATATGAACATTTTTCATCTTAACAAGGTATGGGAGCCATTTCAGACATCTGTCAAATTATCATCATTGCTCAAAAAGTATTTTTTTTAATTGATTAGAAATAATCAGGTAACAATTGTTAGCATTCTTTTAGAAATTGTACAATTCAGTTGTATATATAACTCATATTAAGGTTATTTATTTTGTGGTATTTGATATAGGCTGTAAAACATTTAAACATTTTGAGAAAGGAAAAATATAGTTATACAAAAATATAATGATAATTGGTTATAAAATCATTTCTTTCTTATTAAGAAAAAAAAGCAAAGAATCTAGAGAGGAAAACTGGGCACAAAACAATTTGCATTTTAAAAAATATAAATTGTTAATTAAAAGAATAATTCTATTTTTGGTAGATTAAAAAATATTTAATATTGTATTTAATGGTTAAGATTAATGAAATAAACTTATTCTCAAATTATTAAAAATATTTTTGTAATATATTTTGTTTTATTAAAGATTATTGAATTTTAATTAATTTTATTCTCAGGGCAGGAGGAATAGTTAAGATTTCAAATTAATGTTGAAATTTCCATTAATATTCATTTAAAACAATTCAAAATAGAGGAATTTTGAAAAATCTTCAAAGTAAGACTACTTTGTTTGACCAAGAACAAATTCTAGAAGTCAAATACCATGGCTTTTGCTGGATTGAATAGCAACTTAAAAACACTGCATTATCATAAACATCTAAATGTTTAAATAATAACAATCTCTGCTAAACTACATGAATTTTAGAATCTTAAACCTCTGTCCTACCACTGAACTCAGTCTACAAGTGTCTTAAGTATTTAGTCTTCTTTTTAAGTATTTTTAAAAAGAAAACAATGCATTTGATATTGCACCTGCCTTATAATAACAACTGCAATATGCTAAAACTTTGTCGAGTGCAACTGCATACAATTCTGTATTTGTCATCTTGGTTGAATCTGATGGAGCCTTACTCATTCTGAATTGTCACCACTTGGGCACCTCCAAGTTTGTACTGCATATGGATTGGTATGATGCTCTTTTTTCTTTTTTTCAAACTGTTTCCTCTTTTTTTTTTTTTTTTTTTTTTTTTTTAAATAAATGTGCAGATGCTAATGACAATGGTGTGCTGCTCTCTGGAAGTTCAACTGTTTATGTCAATGCAGCCAAATGAAGTGGTTTCTAATCTAAGAGTATTTGGAATCTTTAGGTAACAAACAGCTAAGCACTTGCCAGGGAGCCCATGTGTTAAATTACAAATTTTACAAGTTGGATATTATTTTTCTTACTTTGAAAAGTTTACTGCAAATCAGAGTATTTGCAAGAAACTTTTCAAAGACAATCTCTGGAGAGAAGCAGTGTCACTGAAAAATTCTTTATATTCTCATAGAAAAAAAAATCTTGTATTCACTGTTACCTTTTTAGCAAGTAAAGATTTTAATTTATGATCAGCATATTAAATTTCTATCAATCAGTATTTCTCGTGTGTTTACCAGCTGGATTTTGAATGACACTTTTCTTCATCTGTGACTATTGTGTATTTCCTAGAACAATTCTAATTAAGAAAAATCCACTTTACATATTTTATTTATAATGTTTGTTTTCATTTTTATGGTTAGTCTATTAAATAAATGCCATGTCAAATGACAAATTTCAACTTGTTGATTACTAAATAATATTTGTTGTCTCTCACCTCATCTAAAATTCTTCCAGAATTGTGTGCTGGGAGTATGTATGTGCAGGTAACTTGGGTAATATATGTTACAATAAATAAGTCCATTGAGCAGAAATATAAAAATAGACCATTACTTACACAAACAGATGAACTGTAAAGAGTAATAATGACAAATAAATTAATCAATTCAGCAGCTGTTAAGTCTTATCTTTTCTTGTAACATTTCAGTATATAGACTAGTATAGAAAACTTTGTAAAAAGTCTAGTTATTTTGAGTGTTCAGTTCTAGGAGTTTTAGAGTCTACAATATTCCAAGAATTAAAATCTTTTATAATACATGTGTTGAAAACTAAGCAACAACATTTAGTTTCTATTTTCTCTTCGGTATGTTCAGGTAATTAATTTAATGAGTAATACTGCAAATATTTATTGGTTTTATTTTCATATTCCTTTAAGTTTTCCCATCAGAGAAATTCATAAAATAAAGGGCTCTTCACTTTGTTGCCATAAAACAAATCTGTAACATTAAATGTGTTACCATTCTTCTCGAATGGTGTTAACACTGATTATTAAACCTGGTACTATGGCAATCTA